>JBBMKA010005202.1:0-11862 GCA_037833695.1 Sechiopsis laciniata | reverse complement strand
CACCAGGTAGCTTGGGACAGCACCAGGACGGCTAGAGGAGGAGCTGCATGATCATGGGAGCCGCCGGCACTCTGCTTGTGTTTATACTTTGTTTAATATTTGATTCAGCATGTCGTCAGACACGGAGTCCGTAGGATTTGCATTTGGAACCTAATATTGTTATTTGAAATGTTTTGTCTTTTGGATATTTTGAATCAGACCCCAGGGTTGCTTTTAAATGTTTTGAACAGGAAATATTTTACAAGTTTATAAACAGGTTCTGTGGAATTTCAAATGATGTTTTTAATATGAAAATTCTAGTTATGTTGTTTTTAATTATCTTTGATGCATGCATGCGGAGTAAGGACTAGGTTTAGGACCATTTTTGGGTCGGGTCCTTACAAGACTACCCTCGAAGGCATAATTACCAAAATGCCCCTAAAGGCTCAAACTGCCCTAACGACCCAACCGAACAACCAAATCAACAAACGAACAAACCTGGGGAACTAGAATGGAAAACCAGGCCGTTACATGCACGCTCATCCATCCTTGCTAGTGAAGTAATGGTTCGCCTGTGCTTAGGAGTGTTGGTTCACGACTGGTCACCTTCCTGAATGGCCGACGAGGCGTTGACTTGCCAGGGTCTTGAGTCGGGTCAACCTCGCCTTACCCTCCTCTCTGTATGTTCCACCATCTTCGATAGTTTGTTGCTAGTCTTCGCACCATGATGGGCAATTTGGTTCTTAGTATAGAAGAAGAGAGGTTGAGGGTTTGAAATTTATGATCGGATGAAGGGAGAATTTACGGCTTATGGTCATTTAAATGGCGAGGTGGGAAGATAGGTTTTCCGAAGCAATCAATCGCTGCTATTCCATCAATGACATTTCGAATCAGGCGGTGTTGCATGTATTGCTAATCGTTGGATTAGAAAATACTTCTTCCAGCTACTCGGTATCCGGTCATAATTAATGAATTGATATGATTATTTATTTTAATTTCTGCATCGCATCTTATAGGATTCGATCTTCTCAACAAACATAATTAGAAACTAAACACTTTTCTTAACTAAACAAAAAGTAAAATAATACGAAATGAAATAGAAAAAAAGCACATGTAACCATTAATTATACTTTTTAAGTAAGAAAAAAAAAAAAAAAAAAAAAAAAACTTAGCATACTTGGAGCAACAAAATAAATGTACCGATACGCTTTGGCACCAAATGCATGCTCGCGCACTCATTCTTCGATTAAGGATAATGAAGATATTCTGCACTGATTATCTTCATTCCATTAACGCTTCAATCTTTGTCCATTAACCGAGAACTCATTCCCCTTGGCCTTGTTCTTTATCCAGATTGCTGCACCTCATTTAACCTGTGTAATGCGAAATGGTTCAGACCACTTGGATGTGAGCTTCCTTAGAAACAAACGAAGTGTGCGTTAAACAAAAGTACTTGCTGACCTACAAATGTTTTCTAAATCAATGTGCGGTCATGCCATTTTTTTAGTTTTTCCTCGTCTAACTTTACATTCTCATATGCGAAGTGCCTGTGCTCCTCCAAATTAAGTAGCTGCATCATTTTGGCAGCACCAACTTTCTGAAGATCCAAATTTAACTTTTTCAGCACCCTGAAAGCTTTATGCTCAAATTTAATAGGCAAATGACACGATTTTCCATATACAATCCTGTATGGTGACATATTAAACAGAGTCCTGAATGCGGTACAATAGGCCCAAAGTGAATCAGCAAACCAAGGGTTATCGTGTTTTTCAAGAATAGCTAACATGAATAATTACTCATTCGGAAAGCTTTCAGATATATTTATCATTTTTGCATCAGTGTGTTTGTTCTCTAACCGAGATAGATGATCTGCGACAACATTTTTGCAACCTTTTTTATCTTTGATCTCAATGTCGGCTTTCTGAAAGAGTAAAATCCATTTGATCAACCATGGTTTGGCATTCGCTTTACTCATAAGATACTTAATTTCTGCATGGTCTGTAAAGACATTTTGCTCCCACTAAGTAAGAACGAAAATTTTCCAGTGCGTTGATCATAGCCAATAGCTGCTTCTCGGTAGTAGTGTATTTGAGTTGTGCATCATTTAGAGTTCAACTAGCATAGTAGATAGGCTAGATATGTTTTTTCTCCTTTCTGACCTAAGATTGCTCCAATAGCGTAATCGTACATTAATTCGAAAGGTTTCGTCTAGTTTGGTGATATCATAATAGGAGCAGTGATCAACGCTAATTTCAAAGTTTCAAAAGCTTGGGTGCATCTTTGGTTAAATTTAAAGGGGCTATCAGCTTCCAAAAGCTCGCACATGGGTTCGCAATTTTTGAAAAGTCCTTAATAAAATGCCAATAGAAACCCGCGTGGCCAAGGAAACTAGGCACTCCTTTAACATTTTCTAGGGGCTCTAGCTTTTCCATAGCTTCGATCTTTGCTTGATTAACCTCCATTCCAACCTTTGTGAAATTTTTTGTCCAAGGACAATTCCTCCTCTCACCATAAAATGACACTTTTCCCAATTAAGCAAGAGATGCATTTCTTCACAGCATTGTTGCACCTTCTTTAGATTTACGAGGCAGTTGGAAAAATTGTCTCCAAACACTGTGAATTGGTCAATCAAAACTTCCATGATGTTCTCTACCATGTCAGAGAATATAAATATCATGCATCTTTGAAATGTTGCTGGGGCATTGCAGAGTCCAAAAGGCATCCTTCGGAACGCGAATATTCCATACGGACAAGTGAAAGTGGTTTGGTCCTTGGGATCGATAGTGATCTGATTGTATCCTGAATATCCATCGAAAAAGTAAAAATATTCTTTCCTTGCTATACGATCCAACATTTGGTCTACATACGGTAGAGGAAAATGGTCCTTCTTGGTTGCTTTATTCAACTTGCGGTAGTCCATGCACACTCGCCATCCAGTCACTGTCCATGTTGGTATTAACTCATTTTTCTCATTTTGGATGACTGTGGTGCCTCCCTTCTTCGGCACACATTGAATAGGACTAACCCATTGGCTATCTGATATAGGGTATATTACTCCAGAATCTAGCCATTTAATGATTTCCTTTTTTACCACCTCCTTCATGGCAGGATTTAAACGTCTTTGATGCTCAACTGAGTTTCTGGAATCTTCCTCAGGGTTGATTTTGTGCATACAAAACGCAGGACTAATTCCTTCTATATCAGTTAGAGTCTAACCAATTGCCTCAGTATACTGCTTAAGTAATTCGAGAAGTAATTGCTCATGGCTTGGTGTTAACTACAAAGAGATAACAATTGGAAGCATTTCTCTGTCTCCTAGGTAAACATACTTTAAATGCTCCAAAAGAGGTTTTAGCTTGAGGGCTAGTTATTCTTCAATCAAAGGGCATTGAGGAGAGTTAGTTCGTCCTATGACATCGAATGTTTCATAATGATAAACTTCTTCCTTGATCACAAAGTCTGGAATGTCCACGTCTTCATCCTCACTGTCGATGTTCAGAATTTCCATTTTTCGTACATCCTCAATTGCTTCGTTAATCAACACTTTGATCTTGCTCACATTGGCATTTTCCTTTGCTAATAGCTTGCTTCATTGAATCGAAGATATTGAATTGAATCTGTTGATCGTTCATCCAACGTGTGATTGTTCCTTCATACACGTCCACCAAGGTTTACCCGATCTTTAGAAAGGGCTTCCTAAGATGATTTACACTTCCTTGTATGTTTCGTAATCCAGAATGATAAAGTCTACTGGAAAGATGAACTTGTCTACTTGGACTAGGATATCTTTGATTTTCCTATAGGATGAGTAATTATCCTATTAGCAAATTGAATCGTGACAGTCGTAGGTTTAGCTTCACCTATCCCAAATTTTTCGTAAACTGAAAGGGGCATAAGGTTAATGCTAGCTCCTAAATCACACAGTGCACGCCCGATATGGTTATCGCCAATTTTCACAAGATGGTGACATGCCCATGGTCTACTTCCTTCATTGGAATTTTGTTATGGATAATTGCACTATATTCTTCATTCAGCGCAACCACTTTGAATTCATCAAATTTACTCTTTTCCCTAATAGCATCCGTTAAGAATTTCATGTAGTTTGGCATCTATCACAATCCATCGACTAACGGAATGTTAATGTGGATTGGTTTTAGTATGTCCGTGAACTTTAAAAAATGCATTTCCTTGCTCCTTTTCTTTATCCTTTGAGGATACGATGGAAGTGGGGTTTGATAAATTGGAAGTGGTTTGTCCACACCCTTCGCCTCAAGTCTCATCTCAGGTTCCTCTATTTCTTTCTTCACATCTTCCATGTCCTCTGGTTTCTTTCCTCCTTCAGCATCTTTGGAGGCTAAAGTTTCTTAGTACTTCTTCTTCACCTTCTCGCTTTCCATCAGAGGTTTCCCACTTCTAATCTCGCATTGACTTGCTCTTTTCCACTCCTCCTAGAATTTTTAGTATCTGACGAAAGTTGTCCTTGCTGCTACTGCTTAGATCCGACATGATTTTTCCTAATTTCAATTCCAACGTTCTCAGCATTGCTTGTTGAGCACTTAGTATTGTCCTTTGTTTCATCATTGTTGCGTCAACTTTCATCATGTAGTCTTTCAGCATTGAGTCATTCAGTTGAGTATAACCTTGATGTTGGTTTGTTCCCGAATCCCGATGGTTGATTCTTTCTTTGCTGCCTAGCTAGGTTAGCATTGCTATTATGTCCTCCCCAAGAGAAATTTGGGTGGTTCTTCCAACCAGCATTGTACGTATTCGAGAAAAAATT
Source organism: Sechiopsis laciniata (assembly GCA_037833695.1). Classification (NCBI taxonomy): domain Eukaryota; kingdom Viridiplantae; phylum Streptophyta; class Magnoliopsida; order Cucurbitales; family Cucurbitaceae; genus Sechiopsis; species Sechiopsis laciniata. The sequence continues at coordinate 7,103 of JBBMKA010005202.1, read as the reverse complement.
ATTCTGAGGGAGCGAGTTTGGATTCCTAATATACATTATCGAAGCTAGATTTTTGCTACAACATTTGTACGCATGGTCACATCTAAAGAGTTCACAGAAGTCAGGCTTTGTATGATAAATGGTCGACACGTTCTGAAACTTCTAGGGCACATTCATTTGGATATTTTTCATCGAATTAGTGAGCGTAGCAGCTGCGCTTGCATTGTGGCCATGGCACTGAGTTCTATTTTACCTGGAGTTTGCCCTTGAGTTCTTCTTTGACTTAATTTGGGTTTGGTATTTTTGTCAGTTGTTTTGATAATCTTGTTGGCTTCATTATAAGTTTTCTCTATAAGACTTCCTCCCATAGTTGCATTGAGGATCGCCTTGTCCTGATTGGACAACACATTGTAAAAAATTTCCATTTAGAGAGTGTACGATAGGCCATGGTACGAGCATTTCACTATAAACTCTTTGTACCGTTCTCACGCACCTCCGATGGTTTCATCGTCCTCTTGCCTAAAGCTAGTAATTTCATGTCTAGAGTTTATGCTTGGTGAGGTGGGGTAATATTTTGCCAAAAAACTTTCAGTAACTTGTTCCCAAGTGTCCTCACGTGACAGCATGTTTACCCAATATCAGGCCTTATCTTTTAACGAATAAGGGAATAGAAAGAGTCGAGTATCTTCTAGAGAAACACCGACTTCTTGTTAGATACCTAAGAAGGTTCATAAATGTAGATGCAGGTCTTCTAAAGGTTAGCCACAAAAAGAATCGCTAACTCTAAGCATGTTATACATGTTATTAGGACGAACAGGACGCCTACCTACACTGTTTGATCTAACAATGCCTGGATATGCCACATGATTTAGCAGTTCTGCTTTAGTCCTCATGGCTCTGTCTCTTTCATCTACAGCCTGGACTGGGGGTGGATTCTGATTTTCATCTGCTTCTGCTACAGCTTCTACATCTGCAGCAACTAGTGGGTCAATCACTGCAGGGTGATGTTGCACATTTGCGTCCATCCTCTCCTGATCTCTCATTCTCTGCTCTTGCCTTCTCCAACGGAGGGTTCACTTAGTTTCGGGATCGTTTAAGAGAGTTATGCTCATGCACAGATCACGCTAGAATGTTTGAAATAATGAAAAGATTTTATTTTATTTTTTATATATATAAACTTCTAAACAATCAAAACATTTAATAAATTGACACAGTCCCCAGCAACAGAGCCAAAACTTGTTGCTTATGACTATGTAGAACACTAAGTTACGTGTGTGCTTTTAGTTCACACTCGTGCAAGTATACGCGGTTTTTAGCAAGTAATAAGTAAATTATCGATCTCCACAGGGACTGTAATTTATCAAGGATCATGTTTAGAAAACAAAATAAAAGTAATGAATGGGTTGATTTTGATTGGGTTGATTGCATAAAGTAAATACTAAAAAATGTAGTAGAAGTAAGCTAAATTAGAGTTAAGGCGCGGCTAGGATACTCATGGAACACGTTCACAGTGTTAGAAAGAAATGGGCGGTAAGGAATAACTCTCATACTTCGCCTAACAAACGTTTGCTTTTTCCTAACTTAGCCTTTAAGAGATTAGTTCATAGTGCAGAAAAAAAACACAGATAACAACATACACATAGACATGCTGAAAAGAGTATTACTTAATTGCTCAAATGAGTCTATAAAAAAAATAAAACAAAACAGTTGTAATAATCTGTCTTGTTCTCCTCCCGTATATCTCCAACATGGTTGCACATATTTTCTTTTATATTCTCCTTCTAGGTCTTCTAGAATCTTCTTAGTTTGGGTCGATAGCAAAATTAGCATAGTGGAATCATATTGATTGATGGTTGCCAATCTCGTCGTATGATTTAAGGTAAGAATCTCGTAATTTCTGCAATTTGTCTCATAGTTGTCTGGTTAGTCAACTATCGCTTCATCACTTGATGCTTTCCTTATTTTCTTGTGTGTGCTTGGCGTCCTCTCCTAACTACTACTGATGCATATTTTAGCTCTGCATACCACATGGCTTGATCCAATTCTTTGCTTTGCATTGATCCTTGCCATGCCGCATTGCTTGATTCATTTCTCACTCCGCATTGAAGTTCCTACAAAGCCACAGATTAGCATAAGCAATTCCCAAAATGCACATTTAAATATAAATTCAGCTTTTTAGCACTATAATGCATATTTTTCCAAGTATTCCCCTAATGCCTACACATTAGCCTTTTTCACCTTTTATTATTTATTTTCACCTTTTCCGCATTAGATTTTTCTATTATAATACCAAACAATGACTCTAAATTATCATGAATAAAGGTTCTGTTTGAGACTCATCAAAATACCTTGACCAAAAACTTCTTTATTTACTATTGAATAAAATTCATTAGGAGTAATTGCTTTTGAAGTTGAAATTTGAAAATGCCTGTTTTGTAATTGTATTTGAGTCAGCATATTAGTAGAAATCCTAGATTAATTTTAAGGGTTCTAACAAGTTAAGTGCTACTTACGATTTATGAGAAGTTTAGAGATAATCACTCCGCTAGTGGACATTGCGCTTAGTTTAATGCCTAGGTGATTTAATTGAATGATTATTGAACCTTTGTAGAGCGGCCCTCGAGAAAGGGAATTTGATTTAAGTAAAATTGTGAAGTCCATTTTTCCCAAAAAATATACAAGTATTATCATGTTTGCACACAAACACGTTCCCACAATCCAAGTGCTTCCTTAATTGGATTTTGAACGATCTATTTTGTTACTATTTTCATAATAATTTTGCTATAGTTTTCACTTTTATGTTTGATGAATTAATCGTAAGTATTTTTAATGGTCTTAGAATTATTAGTCTAATGTTTTCCAACCTTATAACATTATGTATTTTCTTTGTTTCTGCATCCTGTGTAGTCATTTCATTTAGAAAACGAAATGACATTCCCTCTATCTTCATGTTTTATTATGAGTATATAAATGTTCGCAAGATTCACACGTGCCGGGTTAATTAAGATTTTGATTGAATGAGTAATGATATGGAAGATTCACAGTTTCGCCGAAGCAAATAGTATTCCAACTTGACTAAATGTGTGATCTCCTACAAATGCGCAAGTATACGCAGTCTTGTGGTAGCAAGTTTTAAGTAAGTATAAGGTCATTCTCCACAGGGATTATTAGTCTTGTTTTAAGTTCGTTTTCATGGAAGAGTCGAAATAACAATGTTGTTGATAAAAATGAATGTTGGTCAGGATTGAATAAGCGAATAAACGAGTAATAAGTTAAATATATGATGTGAAGTATTGGAAGGGTTAATGTTTTCAGGGATTCACTTAAACAAAGCAGCAAGCGAAGACGAACACTAACAGAGATCCCTTTGGTTCTCTCGAACACTGGCATTCGGCTCTCTCGAGCACTTAGTTTGATTCTCTCGAATTCAAACAACTATTCTACCAAGTTAGCATTAGGCGAACCTTATCTCTAAGAGTTATTTAATTAGCAAGCAAGCTTAACAGTCCTAATGTCATACATGCAAGTTTGCCCTATCTTAACTCTCTCGAATTAACACAGAGTTCATACAAATAGTTTGTTAACGCAATGTATATTAATTGAAAGACAGCATGCACAATAAGTTTTGTTCGCTAACTACTTCGTTGTCGCGAAATCTCTTACTTTCCCAAAACCTCCCGACAACAAGTTTACCTACTCATAGCAAAAGGAAATAATCTTAAAACAGGTAAAGGACTAAATGGCATGTTTAACGCAAACAGAAAGATAAACAGAAATGAAGAGTAGAGATTCGAAAGTTCTTGAAACTTTGAACACTGGAAATATTCTGACAACTTCGGTTACAAAATGCTACAGCTACTGTCTTGAAAGCAAAGAAACTACAACTACGACTAACAACAGAGCCCGACAAACTCACTTGTGGCTGGAAAATTCAACAGAAGTAAAATTTGATCGGATGGGAAAGAATACACATGAATTGGAAAAAGAAACTCTCAGAAGCAATTTTGCCGACCCTGAATTCGAGAATGATCTTGCCTTATATAGGCTTCCCGACAATTCGCTGCGATGTCTGCTCCACGATCCTCCCTCTGCAAAAAGGCTGCTTTGCTCTGACACTTTTATGCTCCATGATCCACTTTGTCGAGTGCGTCAGAGCCGACATGAATTAACAGTTGAGATGAGTTTCCGAGTCTTGGATCTTTGCCATGCGTCCTTGGAATAGATATTTTTCTTTCCATCATTTTGCTTCGCTACATTGTCGCTGCCACGATCACAGGTTGAATTCTTTTGGTTGCTTGAAGGCTTTAGTTTCACTGAAGCGAAACTTACCTTCCTCTGCTCTCCTTCACTTTGTCGAAGTGTACTGCAAAAAAACCACAAGTATCAATTCTTTTTTTAAACACTTAGAAATATTTTCATTCATTTTAAGCATGCCTTTCCGCAATCAACTTCTAAATTTCATTTCCAGCAGACTTTCGTTAGTTATTTTGCTTTAAGCTTAGTTTTGGTCTGTGGGATGGAACTTCTATACTTAATCAATCCATTTCAGCATTTATTTTCTATAAATATCTTAATTTAAGCTACTTTAACTCTCAATTCTTGAGAGCTATCACACCCCCAAACTTGCATTATTGCTCGTCTCGAGTAATAGCTTACTTTTTAATTAAGAATGTTTACCTTTTGCACTCTTAGCTAATTGTTTCTTGTTACTTCTGCACAAAGAATCAATATTACCCTCTAAAAATTCATGTAAATTTATAAATAAAACTCTTCTATAACTGGAACATGCTGGGCGAAACTTTTAAGTTCAGAAACCTTTGATTTAACAAAATTTCTTCAAGTCTCGACATTTCACACCTCCCTATTGGCCTAGAACTTTGACTTCATGGTTCTAAAAACTTTTTCTAATCAATTGGATTCAACTTCTCGTTTTAAGCTTTCGCTCCCTTTAAGCTTGGTATTTCTCGTCTTTTGCTTAAGTGAATACTCTCCTTTTATAGTTCGTTGGGGATTCCTCACTTAAGGTATCCTACTATCGTTTGCTCAATTTCATCGAATGTTTGATATTATGCTAGATACGCAATGTTAGAGCAAACGACAACGGAGAAATGGTCCCAGGACTTAGGCTACTAGCCCTTTGATTCACTTAGCTCTCATATTTCGGTTTAGGAAATTTTTAAAATTTTTCGTATTTTTATCCAACTCAGGATTTTTTTTGCAAATCTAATTTTTTACTTCAGTGAAATGGCGACTATCCAATTAATTTTTCTACGCTGAATCGCTTCTGAAGCATGTTTTATTTTATGGGCTTTTCGCGAGCATATTTCATTTTTTCTTTGCTTCGGCAAACTCCATCCCCAAACGTGGACTTTTCACTGTCCCAATGAAAAACACTCCGCACCCCCAAACTTAAAGTTTGCTAAAAGTTTAAGGCTTGGGTTAATTCTAATTGAGTTCGCTCTGGCTAAAAGATTTCCTCAAAATTAAGTTTCTACACTTGATGAAATTGGGAAAGTGAAGACTAAAGCTTGGCTCACTTCGCATAAAATTTTTTCTCCAGCATAGAAGAGTTAGACAATTGTTTCATAAATAAATAGACTTGAATAATTAGAAAAAATGTCCATTGGACGCGCAGAGAAACAAGAGGGAATATCATTGATTTGTGATTAAGTATAGTTCACCAAGTTTGAATACAAAATGAAATGAGCGAAATTATACACAAAATTTAAACAAAAGTGAGAGGGTATAAAGTGAAAGGGACTTCCATCTATTGCTCTGGAAGATCTTTGCTAGATTCTTTGGGAAGAAGTGAAAATTCAGGAAATGTTGATAGTTGAAAAGGACCTCCTTTCATTCTGTTTAACACCTCATGAAGAACTAGCTCTTGCTGAAAGAAGTAGTGATGAAAGTTATGATTTTCATCCCTTATTTCCTTAAGCAGCTGGAGCTGTTCTTCACTGGTGTTGGACGAAACCTTACCCTTCTTTATTGAGCGAGCTCCTCTCGCTGCTGTCTTCGGGACGAAGCTTAGAATTTTCTTCCTTGGTAAAAATGGATTATTTAGTTTGCCCTTTACCCCTTGGAATAGGCAAAGCTCTGAGATGAAATGTAGGAAGAGGAAATGGCTGGCTTTTTGCCCTTTCCAGGCGCAAATCTCCCTTGAAATAATGCACTCAACATTGATGGATAGGTCGATCATGATGGAGCAGATCAGTAGCGCTCGTGAAACTGTCAAGGTTGACTCGTGCGAGATAGGCATCAAAGACGACTTAAGAAATGAAGTCCATATTCGCCCATCTTCGTTCAAGTTTTTCGTGTGGAAACGACGAGACTGAGGCCCTTCGTCCCACTCTGCTCTTTCTACGCCAATAACTTCCAGACAAATTTGGAGATCATCTTCGATGTAGTTGTCTAGCAACTCCTCGTATTCAGATTTTTCATTTCCAAGCGCAAAGAGTTCAATCCACGCTTCGAGAGCCTAGCTGATTTCATGATCGCGAATCGTGGCACTATACTTAGCTCGCTTAAGTAGAATGGCATAAAACTCAATCACCCAATCTCGTCTCACTGAACTGAGCTCAACGCAAAGATGCCTCTAGCCTCGCTTTTCTATTTGAGCAACCACAGTTAGCGGGAGTTCTTTGAGGTCTGCATCAAAAGATTGCTCGGACAAGAACTTCTTTGATTGATACTCGATGATGTTCTTGTTTATTACTTCGTGCCTCTTTTCGACAAAGCAAAAATCCATGACTCCGCTTGACTCTTGATTTCTCTTGGTTGGCTGTTTCGCTAGAGGAGAGGGAGTCACAGACAGTTCAGCTGTCCTTTTCCTTTTCAACCCTGGAATTCCCTTTAATCGTGCACTTCGCTGAGTCTGCTCTGGTTCTAATTCATCTTTATCCCTAGATTCAGACTAAGTGATCATCTCTTCATTCAATTCGAGGTCCAACTCTTCTTTGGAGCTTATCTCCTTCTAGCCTTCGCGAGGGACCTTGCCTTTTAACTTGGAGACTTCGCTGCCAGTTGGATCAGCAACAATTTGACCAGGTGTAAGGACCCGACCCAAAAATGGTCCTAAACCTGGTCCTTACTCAGCATGCATGCATAAAGACAATTAAAATCAC
>JBBMKA010005201.1:0-11862 GCA_037833695.1 Sechiopsis laciniata | reverse complement strand
TGCCTCTATTTATAACCATAAGCCCCTAACTTACTCTCCAAGTAATTGTTAATATACTCCTATATTATTCATTAATATTCTAAGCCCCAATCCTATCATATAATTTCGCTTGGGCAAGATTATTTCTTTCCACGTCACCATTCTCATATCATTATTATTTTCTTAATTTGTGTGTTGGATAATTCCGCAACAATCCACAATGTAGTGACAAGATTTATTGTTCATATGATTTAAAATGATTGTTATAATGACAATTAGCTGAGGGCAACACTCGAATTGGTTCCTTTGGGTGTCAAGAAAAGATCAAAAGTGGAAGTTTTAACCAATAATAGCGGCTTTTATCTAAAAACAAAGTAATCCTATTTCTAACCCACAATGATGGTTCAACTGGACACTTCTAATTGACTCAAGTTTTCCATCCTAGATTAAAATTATCTCTACCCAACTTGTACTTTTAGTGAGAGCAGAGCACCCAACATTCATTAAAGACATTCATCACATGATTTAGGAGTTTCCAGAGTGACAGCAAATGAACATCAAATGGCCAACGAAGAATTTAAAACACAAGGTTCTTGCTAGTGAAACTATCATGCAATGGAAAGAAATCTTAATGATATTGCATAGAGCTTTCAAAAAGTTACCAGTAAATATAATAAGACCATCAGAAGAAACCCTTGCAAATTCTGGAAGAGTTTTGTTGAGGTATTTGGGAGATAAGTAGTCCAAAGCATCTGACACAATTACGTGGGAAAATGACTTCGCCCTATAGGGTAGAGGGAATTTGATATCCGCCACACGCACAACGCCTTTGTTCACAAGTGATTTGCAGCTTCCATCAGCATCCTCTATGTCGTATGGTTCTATGCCCCATGCTTCTGTATCACCTTCTTTCAACAGCTTAGATACCACAGAGCAGGTATCTGGACCAACATGCAACACTTTGCGCATGCTATCACCATATGCTTGCTTTAAGATGGGTATTGCTCTTTGCAACTCCAATGTGCAAGAAAAATCACCTACAGTTTCATTTTTTATCTATGTGTTTAAATACCAACTCAGTCAAGGAAACTATAATTCTGAGCAAATGATCATAGAAGCAATAAAATTTTATAGAAGCATCATCAGGATTAAACCTCTAAGTTGTTATATATTCTCGAAATCAATTACTGTCAGAGCTCTAAGTGGTTATATATAACAAGTTGCAAGCATTTACATGATAACTAAAATTGATCAAGATCATCAAATCATCGTATGAAATTCTTAAATATTATAGCCTTTATTATGCAATTTAGTAAAATATAACCATCGAGTACCAATGCAAGAAATATGAATATGATATCATATGTCACCAATGAACCAAGACATGGAAAATAAACAGTATAAAATTGCAAAATTATCTGGAAGCTACATATGGAATTGGAAATGGACCAAACTATAGAATGCAACAATAAAACCAGAATATAAGAAATATTTATCAACACTTCCAGGGAAAAAAGTTTTGAATTTTTAATTGTATACTTTCAACATCTGGCTGAGTATAATTCTTATTTAGCACTAATTAAACTAACACACATTAATTCACTAAAACAAATTAACTAGAGTCACACTGACCAGAAAATAATAATGATATGTAATTGAAGTTACCAATGATATGTAATTAAAGTTACCATAACAATGATATGGCACAGCAAAAGGTTACATGTTCAATGTTGTTGAATCAAAAAAAATATATGTAATTAAAGTTAGAAGTTAATGCATGAAATCCATAATGCCTAAGGATTGCTAGGAGGGACGATGGTAGCCTTCGAAAATTGGGCTCCTTAGAAATTTCCCGGTCAAAGAATTCACACCTTCATCTTTGATACCAAGGGACCTATCAAAGGCTTTATGGAAGATGAAATGTCTAAGAAGAGTAAATGTCTTACTCTTAACGTGGATTCTTCTTTTTGGAGGCTCAGATATGGCAGATGAAGTACAAAGAAGTGTCATAGCTACTGTTAAGTTCTAATTATAGCGTGCTCTGTTTGCAAGCAAGGAAGGATGAAGCTGTCTTTTCTTTTAGTGTTCATACGGTGCAAAATGCTGGGAGCAATATTTCACTTCTTTGGATGTTCTGGGATCTTCTAACCAACCCAAACTAAAATATCTATAAATAGCTAGCTTGCCACATATTTAAAACAACGTAACAATTCTGTAGGTCAATGCAACCAAAGCTGTCATTTGAGGATTGTGATGTGAAAGAAATCAAAGACTCTTCAAAGGCAAAAGCATTGCTTAGGAAGAGAGACTAGATCTAGCAAGGTCTCATGCATCTTCTTGGATCTAGCCCTTTTGTAATTGCTCCTTATATGTAATTAATTTAACCAATGCCTTTACGTAGATTCCTCGAAACTTTACCTTAAATGCTTTTTTTTAGTAAGAAATTTAAATCATTACAAGAAAATGTAATAAAGATGGAGAAAAGCTTGCACACTAAACGTCAAGGAGGTTACAAAAGGAAATCTTATTTTACCTTCAATCTTGCTAACTATCTTGTTGCCTCCCAATAAACCTGCATTAATGAATAATGGTTCAATGAAAAAAGCATAGCAATAAACCCCACACAAAACTACTTGGAAAAGAAAACTATGCTGCATTAATACAGTATGGTAGAAAAACTAAGGATTGTATCACATGATAAGAAGTCTAGAAAATGTAAATTAAATTCAAACCTGGGCCACTAAAAGCATAGATAATTAGAAGAACTGCTCCCTGAGAAAAACCCAGAGAAAAAAAAATCGTCAAAATTCAAATACCAACAACAAACAAATATATACAAATCAGGAAAGAAAATTGATTCTCCATCAGACAATTACCAGAAAGACCAGGCATACAGATAACAAGGGAGATGGTTTTGATTTCCCATTCAAGGCCCCAGCAAATGGAAAGTTTCCATTGCGGCGTGTGGTACTAGGTTGCCTCCTTTGCATGATTAATAGTTCAAAAGAATATGATTCTGCATTTGATGAAACATAAACAAGTGATATAGTTAGATGGCATATCCATTAAAACTAGACAATATGTGTACATGGAACCAGAACTTAATTCTAAATTTGCACATCAATTCGTAAAATCCTTAGCTTGATTGTGGCAACTTGTTACAGAAAGTGTCACCAACACTTGAATGAAAAACTCGAAGAATTTTCAGATATTATAGCCTGATTGTGGCCACACATGTCTAATTGTCTAGGCATCCCCACACCCCACACCCCAACCCAACAAATTCTAGTAAATCAAAAATAGAAGGAAAATTGTAGTGGATGAGGTGTTTTCACAAAATAATTAAAAATGTAGGCAAATTTTAAAATATTTGTATTCATAGTCATTAATCTGCTTTAATACGGTATTTTAAATACTATTATGTATTATAAATACTCGTTAATATAGTATTTTTATTCATACCAAATGACTATGTTTGCTAATTTTTTTTAAATTGATCATATTTGCAATTATTTTCTAGATTTGACTAATCTCGCAAGTTTCCCAAAATAGAAATGTTTATGCAAATTTCAAGAGTAAACTTCCGCAACCAAATCAGCAAACAACACAAACTGCAAAGCTCAATCTGTTTTGCAAATCATCAACAACGGTATCCATAAAAACACTAATTTATAACCAATCACTTCAGGGACTTAATACCCATAAAATAAAATCCGAAAAAATTATCAAACAAAGCCAATTGGGCCTACGATTCAAGGGAACAAAACAAACACCATCAGGAAACAATAACGCAATGTCCTGAGGTAACTGAAAGAAGCACATAGATCGATATAATGTAGCATTATGGTTCGACATCTACAACCCAAATATCAATAACACAAACAAAAAATCAGCAAAAACCTTTAGAATTCTGAACAAACAACAGAAATTGAGCTAAAAGAACGGATAAATGAAACAGAAATACTCACAATTAGCAAAAACTTAATGCGATCTGGAAAATTCACCTCAGATCAGATCAGAGAACAAGGGAGGTGATAGCATTTAGGGTCTAGAAATCCAGATCTTGGATCTGAAAATTAATTTTTCCTTTTTGAGGGTTTATTAGTTATTGAGCTTAGTGGCAGCCAACAAGAGAGAAAGTAGAAATGCAAGTGGGAAATAGAAAGGGATCATAATTTTAGTGGTTGATGTAATGGGAAATTAGAGTAGCGTTGGCGGGACCCTTAAACGCGTACAGTGTCACGCGCCTCTGCGATGATTGAATTGTCGGCCGTACCCGGCCCATAAAAACCTAATAGGGCCAAGCCTTGCGTATATTTCCAGCCCGTGGGCCTTACAGTCATTTAAGATTAGGCCCACATTCTAATTTAACTCACAATTTACTCTAAATTTTCAAAAAAAAAAAAAAACTTAGTAAACTAGTCAAATCTATAAAATAATTACAAATACAATTATATTTTTTAAAAAATTAGCAAATGCAATTGATCTAAAAAACAAATATAATCATATTAGTAAGTGTTGTCACATACTGATAATAAATTTCTATAATACAATAGTACAATTTCTAAAAAAAACACCTTGATTATCATTTTTCATTTTTTTTTTAAGTTTATGATGGTGGTAGAAAGAATGGGCTATGATTATAAAATTTTCGGTGAGTAAATAATTTAACATCATTGTCATTCTAGACTTGTAAATGAGTGAAATCAACCCACTTCGACCTTAAGGGGGTGTTTGTTTACCATATTTAACGAGAATTTAGTTTGAGGAATTATTTTGAATAGTTAAAAATTGAGAGTTGTACCAAAAAACTTGTTTGGATGTGATTTTTGTATAGAAGAATTAGAGTCAAAATATTGTTTAAATGTTGATTTAAAATAATTAGTTATTTTGAGTAATTAAAAAATGAATAATTAAAAATGAATAGATTGATTTGAAATTAATGATTAAAAATGAATGAATAGAAATAATTAAGTAGTTATAAATAAATGATTAAAAATGATAAGTTATTTTTAAAGTAGAAAATATAAGTTAGTAAAAACTTGTTTAGATATAAATTTTCAAAGAAAAGTTAGTAAATTTTCCATCTAAATTCTCCTTATTTATGACAAACAAACACCCCCTATAATATTTGATTGAGTAGTTATGAACTCATAATTTGTATTATCTAGATGTAATGGCCCTCCAAATTCAACCCACTATCAAACATTCTCACACCAACTCGTTACCTAGCTAGAGAGGATCCAAACCAAACTTGGCTCTTCCTTTACAACACCTGGGGGTATGCATCCAGTTTTCTTAAATAAACTTTCCATTTCTTTTTAATCAAAATCACTTTGACTAAACTGCTAAGGTAAAAACAATCGACACGATTACATTGGATACAATGCCACTAAACTATAATTTAACACTAAATTCTCAATACAAAATTGAGATCCTCCGGCTGTTGACCATTCTGTCAGATAGATTTTTTCTTCTTGCGTCTGTTGTTTTGGTCGTCATTTTTGCCTTCTCTTTTCCCCCCACCACGGCGAGATTTCTTTGAAGCCTATTTTCAAACAAGTACAAATGCTATTAGCATAGCAACAAAGCAGATTAGTGACAACTAAATGGTTATCTGAGATTGCCATCAGATAGATACAAGCAAAGTCGTACCTCGGCTGAAAACGTTTTAAGAGGATCTTTATCGGTTCTCGGTTTTCTCTTGAACCCACGTCGGCGGCCAGACTGCATATTTCCCATTGCTGCTCTAGCAAGTTTGATGACTTTGCTGGCTTCTTGTGTTACTGGGTCCACAAGATAGTCACGTATGTCACGCAGGTGAGAAGCAGCGGGGTTCTTGCTGAGAATCTTATCATGTTTCAACAAATCTGCCCAAGAAAGTCAAATCAACTTATGCACAGCATAAATGGGTATCTGTTAGAGTACAAACAGCTAAAAATTCAGCAAAAGATGTTACCTAAGTCCCTCGGATTCGATTCGAAGTGAGCTTTCAATCTAGACAAGAAGGAGAACAAGATGAAGTCGTTTAGTTAAGAATGGATGTAAATATAGGAATAATAATATCCCTCCTATATCCTACATTAACAGTTAAATTCGATTATGCGAATTGCACACAAAAAGAAAGACATGGGCATGCCATGCTTGGACGGTGTGGCAATTAGTAAATAATTGTCTTCAAACCTGAAGCAAACAGAAAACTACCATTTTTCATAAATCTAGAAAGGTAGGGGAAACAGCTCACTTTTCGGAGTTAAGAATCTCGTTCCTCAAATCCAGAGCTCGAGATTCTCTAACCGCAAGTTTTGTCACACTCTTAGAGATATCCTGCAAAGGCATACAGAACACATAAATAATGCAAGTTTAATATTTAAATGGGCAACCTTGAGAAATATGATATATGCATCACACAAACCTCAGCTCTATAACGTAGAGACTCTACTGCATTTTTAGTAAGTAATGGAAAAGGAGCAATAATGTCTGTATCTCCATCAGCTCTCAGAAAAGATTGAATTTCTCCAAAAGTTTCCATCTCATCTGAAGAAACCTATCACAATAGAGGGATAGAGAAAGAAAAAGAGAGTATTAATGAGATACCAACACCAACATCAGAAAATACTTGCAGGCGCCAACAAGAGCTCATGTGAAAAAGAGACTACATGAGATAGTATATAATCAAATCAAATCAAATACACATGCTCACTAGCTGTGATAAAGGACATAGAAACACCCAAGGAGGTCAGGTCAACAAACAGGTAGCTAAAACTTATAATTAACAGAGTCCAATCTTCCAAAAATAATAATAATAATAATTAAAAGGTTCCAGCAATAAATGAGTCCAAAGAACAAGAAAGAAACATAAGAATACACCATACCCATCAAAGAGAATGTGAAGTAAATAATCACTACAATGTCATGAAGTACAAACAGTATCTCAAGATACCAACCAGTGAGATAGATGCACCAGTATTATAAGCTCTTCCAGTACGTCCTATACGATGTACATATCCTGCCACACTCGGAGGCAACTCAAAATTTAAAACCTGAATAGATGGCATTGAAGTTGTTGTTAAAAGCTTGCTTGATAGTAAAACCATCAAGACACTGAAAAGGATACTTTCAGACAACACAAAAATTGAGTAACATGTTATTGATAATTCACATCATAAAAGGCATTATAATATTATCAAAATTTTGAATTGATAGAGATGGGTTGATTTGCATACTGTGTAAACATTTTTGAAGTCAATTCCTCGTACTACTCCAAATTCAGAATCTATTTTTTGCTTAGCATGTTTTCTGGATTTTCTCGTATCAAAATTACTTTCCTCGCTGGCTTCTTTTTCTTTAGTTTGACCGTCATCAGTTGCAATTAAATAATCAAATAGACCAGCATTAAACTCCTGTCAAACCAAAGAAAGAACAACAAAACACATAAATTAGGTCAGTAATAACACACCAAGATTGCTAAGCGTTAGATCACTTTCTGTAAATTGTACCCACACTAAGATTTTAGAAATAGGAATACCTCAAGAATATGGAGGCGAGAATTTTGAGGCAACTCAGCATTTAGAACAGCAGATTTGATTCCGAACTGCATGAGGTAAGCAGCAAATCAGAAAACAATAAAATTCTTGGTGTCCACCACGAACGGGTGGTAAGGGAGAATATCTCAGAAATATAAGGACATGAAGTAGATTAAATATTTTTTTTAATATTTGTGAGTGTTCAGAATAAATTACGTGCACCTCAGCTATTCTCACGAGATTACCAATTCATCCTATTACATTTGATTGTCAAAGTAATTAATTTTTAAGTAAGTGGTCAATATGGATTAGAGAGAGGGAACAGAGTCATTTACCTTCTCCAGAAACAATTTCAACCTGAAGCCCATGTCTATGGTATTGGTGAATATGAGAACTTTTTTCTGAACCAGGTCCAACTTTAAGAGCGAAAGAACATGAAGTAACTTGTCTCGAACATCACAAGAGATCTTGGAACATTAAAAAAAAACACCCGAATGCAAGATCACCAGTAGGTACAAAAAAGAAATTATAAACATATAAGAAGAAAAAGAAAACACACAAAACAGAGTTTCGCACTCGTCAAAATCAAGGAAATGAAGTTTTTTGTATAGGAAACGATAAACTTTTCATTGATTAATGAAGAAGAACAAAAAGATCAATCAGAATCGGTCTGCATAGTTACAAACAACAAATGATGCCAATGAGTTAATAGGAATGATGCAACAAAATCAAGGAAATAAAGTTATTGTGGTGAAAACAAAGAATAAATTCATATGCTAGCTAACTGAAAATTATCAAAAATAAAATCCATGATTTTTTTAAGTGATGATTGCACATATACAGGAGTACGAAAATGATTTCACTCTAGAGGAGTGCCAATGTGGACATGTTCACTTCAAGGGCAAAGGAGCATACCCAAAATTGTTGAACAGTTTTTGGAATCAGATCATCTTTAATATCTCCCACTTCTGGCAAAGTCAAAATGAAGGGATTATGCAGAATCAACTTCTTCAATTTTTCAACAACATCACTGTCAGATAACCAAAGACCAAATAAAATATCAGCTTTAATTGATCGAGCGATGCACAAATTCCAGACCATCAATTTGAGATCAAATTGAACCACGCTAATTTTTAGTTCAACAATAATTGGGGAAGGAGGATTCGAATCCATGACCTCTTAATAGACATACACTTATGCCAGTTGAATTATTGCTCTTGTTCGCTTGAACTAAGCTAATTTTTTTACAAATAAAATTAGAAACCTAAGAAATGAATTGAGAGTACATGCAGCTTCCATAGGTAACATATACAAGAAAAAGAATAAGTAAACGGGCACACTCCAATCACGTTTTAAAACACAGTCTACCAAGCCTTAAAGATTATATCGGCCTGTAGTCATTGAAATATTCAGCTTGTTAAGGCAGTGAAAATAACAACTTTGATGTAGCGGACATAAGAAGGCATTGACAGGAACGTGGGATGTGAGCTGCAAAAGCTTTAATATCATCTTCGTAGCCATATGACAATAGTAAATCAGCCTGGAAAAAATATACAACAATTTATCTACTAACGCTTAAATCCTATAAGATTTATTTAATCAGTGTGATATTTAGAAACTTACAACTTTCAATATTTAAAAGCTTAACATCAGAGTTGCTGCAAGAATTTGAAAGAGAGAAAAAATGAAAATGATACTTCATGGAACTACCCACCCAGATTTATTTGCAGTATCTCACCAGGTATATTTGATCAACTATTTCTTCATGAAAAAAAAAAAGAGAGAAAAGAGCCGTTCAACACCAAGTATCATTTCATTTATTTTCTTTTTCAATGATTCTAAAATAGAACTACTAACATAAGTCTATTGAGAAACAAAACATCATCTCGGTTTCAATGAAAACGTCCTAATGAACTTTATTAACATATTTTATATTTATAGTTGTTTAAAACAGTTTATGCACATCTCAACTATTCTCATGAGGTGTAATGATCTAACCCTACAATATTTAATTGTCAAGAAAATTTGTAGAAAATTAGTTCTTAGGTATGTAGAACACATGGATTGAAACCATAACTTTTTAGTTTCTGAATGACCTCTTGACCACAGGGTCAATCAATGATGTTAACTTTATTAACATTTCATGTCGCTGACCCATAGTGGGCAGAGCTAACACCTGTATTCTCCACTTCTACTATAGTGATCTTAAAGCAAAACCACGAACATAAAAGTTAAAACCACATGTAACCTATGAAGCACGGACACAGATACGAGATACAGATACGACACGATACGGAGATACGTCAATTTCTTAAAAACTAAGATACGGATACGTTTAAGATACGACAATTTTACTAAAATAAAACGTATGAAATTGAATTTAGGTTAGCTTTTATCTTTTTATAATTTTACTAAATAAAACATATGAAATTGAATTTCATTTTAGTAGCAATAAAATGAGAATATTGGGCTGGGCTCACTAAAATGAGTTTAATTTGGTGAATATAATGGGCTCGACTCATAAAAACGGCTTTTAAAAAATGCAAAAGCATTCTCACGTATCCTGGCCATTTCTTCTGCGTATCTTCCCGTGTCCAATATTAAAAAAATAAAATAAAAAATCAGATGCTTCAATTGCCGTATCTAATCCGTATAGGCGTATCTTGTCGTATTTGTGTCCCATATGTATTTGATACAGATTCTCAGCCCAAAATGGTGTGTCCGTGCTTTATAGCATGTAACACCACAATTTGAAACGATGAAAAGACAATAAATGCTCATAAAATTGTTAACATGTTAACCTCATCCAGAACGAGAATTTCAAGTGATTCGTTAATGGAGGACGGTTGGAGAACACCAGCAGACAAGCATTTGGGAATGCAAGCAGGCGTAGCAACAATAATATCAGGTGGTCCTGCCAATGCTGTTCGCTGCAAGAGACATTTATCAAATACGTTCAATATACAGCACAACGGCCCCAATCATTTGCGTTGCAACATCTAATAGTTTATCTCATAATCTATTCTATTCCTTCCAATATACTTCTGTAATAAATAAAATAAAACTGAACCAACCAAATCAGAATCTGACATGCTGCTTGTCAATTGGGCAACTTTCACTTGAACTCGACAGAATTCAATAAGAGATGAAACTTCCTTATAAACCTATATGCATAGTGCACACAAGTAATTCAGTAACAGATCAATCAAAGAGATTAAAATCGAAATATACCTACACTACAAACTCCTTCAGAACCTTCCCAGATGCATTATCAGAATAGCCATACCTGCCGACTCAGCTCCCGAGTCGGAACAAGAACAACTGCACTTGGACCTGACTTCTTCTTCGTACTAGAACCAGTAAACAGCTTCTGAAGCAATGGAAGGAGGTATGCGAAAGTCTTCCCAGAACCAGTCTTCGCCCGAGCCACCACATCCTTACCTTCCTGATACAAATAGAACATGACAAAATGCTTCTTCCAAAAGGCTAAAATAAAGAAGAAATCATAATTCAAAATTTGCAGGTATCATAATTTATAGACATCTTCCGTGTCTCCATTCCTTCAATGTCTGCTAAACGGTTATAGTGGAGCCAAACTCCAATTTCCCAATTTCCAAAAAAAAAAATCAAAATTTGAAATTTTCTTTTCCAAACAATAAAGAGAAATGATTAGCAAATGTAAAAACAGTATCTAAAATGCAGCAAAATGCAGCAAATAGCATCAAGCTCATAGCATCTAATAACTAAATGAATACCAAAATTAATGGAATTGCAACGTGTTGTATGGGTGTTGCCTTCATAATTCCCTTCTTGATCAGCGCGCGAACTAGACGAGGATCCAGCCCAAGTTCTTCGAAAGTCAGGTCATCTTCTTCGCCTTCCTTTTCCTGCTCGTGTTCAACAGCTCTCGAAAGCTTCTCCATTTTACTGGTACGAATCAACCGTAAACAGAAGCTTCAATGGAAAATAAACTGAAACTGAAACTGAAACTGTGAGTGCGCGCAGGGTTTTCGTAGGGTTTTGGATGGGACTCGAAAATCGGACATTGCTGGGGAAGCAGAAGATGAGTTAGGGCTTGGGTCGGGTCAAGAGCCCAGTAGAAGACGATGAGCCAAATATATGGGCCTAAAAATGATTGGGCCTATTTAGGTCGGCCCACTTTTCGAATGAAAGAAACCACTTAGCTTGCGAGGGTGGCGCAGCTATGAATAACGGAGTTGTTTGGAGTGTTTTTTTAGGGAAACGGTAGAAAATAGTTAGTTTTAAGAAAATAATTAGGACCCGTTTGATAATGTTCTCGTTTCCTGTTTCTCGTTTCTGTTTCTCTTTTTTTAGAAACAGACTTGTTTGGTAACTG
>JBBMKA010005200.1:0-11864 GCA_037833695.1 Sechiopsis laciniata | reverse complement strand
ATTTATAGGATTGAATTACTTGGCCACCAAGTCGAGGTGAGCTGTGAAATCTTCATTAATGTAGCGTTCCTTGATTTCCTTCAGAATTTATTTAATTGACGCCGCCTTGATTACTTGATTGATTCTTGATTATTTCCTTGTTGGCGTATCTTTCCCGAGCGTGTTTTTTTTTAATTTGTGCCTTTTTGTACTGCTGATCATCACTCGCATTGATTGTCCTTTCTGCAGTGTAGCTAATAAGTCCTGCCATTAGCATTGATTAGGCACAGTTTACTCAAGATTTATGCTAAAAACATGAAACTACGCTGCCGTTGCTCAATTAGGAATGCATGCTGACTTTCTAAGTTATTTCATTGTATTTCTTCTAGTAATGCTTGCTTCTCCCTTTATATCCAGAGTAATGCTAACTAAGACAGCCTAAAATATGCTATATTTGAGAGCTATCATAGGGTTAGCGCTAGCGGGGCAGTGCGATGCTAAGAATCAAGACGCGCGATTGCGAGTAATTAAAACTCGGAAGACAAAGGCCAGAAGCACTTCAAGTAAATAAGGAAGAAATCATCTGACAGCGAGAAGTTGACTAACCAGACAAATTAAGAGACAGATTACTGAAATCACAGGATTCCTACCTTAGACAAATCAAAAAGAAATTTGTCAAGGACTACATGAGAAATTACCGCAAAGATTGATTTGTGCCATTCTGGGAGATTCAGAGATTTGACGACCTAGTCCTATAAATAGATTGTTTGTGCAATAGAGAAGAGTGGAGGTCTTTTCTCTAGTTCTATCTTTTGAGAGGAGTTCAGAGACTCGACTGAGACAACGAGAGTTTGTTTATTTATTTTTTATTGTTAGACTCATTTTACTTCAGTAATACAATTCTAATATGTTTTTCATGTTGTGTATTGTGTTTTCTGTCTGTATCATGAACTAAGTTCATTAGGGCAAAGCTAGGAGAAAGTGAATTTTAGTACCATGTTGTAGGAAGAAACAGAAAGGGTTTATCTAGAGCATGTAGATTAGGTACATCAATATAATAGTGAGTGTCGACCGGCCATTCACACAAACTAATAGGTTGTAAATCGAAAGAGGAAATAACCTAAGTCTACTTTGCATATTTGATAGGTAGTGTTACATCTGTGATGCTTTGAATCAGAGTTTAGAAATAAACGCGTAACTATCACATACTTAGCACCGGCTTGTAATTACATCTAGTCACGGCGAAAGTCGGACTGGATGCTAAACGAAGGCAGAAGCGGAAGTTAGTAAGGCATAGTATGATAGAGCCCCTTACTGCAAGTTTCTTATTTATTACATTGCTGCTGAATTTCATGAGTATCTTAGTCTAGCCTTATCTTATCAATATTACTTATCTTGCTATTTTCTTACCTTTATGATTCAATTACAAACCAACTCAAAATCATATTCTTGCAAATTACATTCAATTTTGAACATCACCTCAGATAGTTTCTAGTCCCTATGTAGATCGATAATTTACTTATTACTTGCTGCAGACTGCGTATACTTGCTTGAAGTGCGAACTAACCACACTTAAAGCATTTAGCTATTTGCTACCCCAGAACTCATCAGCTATGAGGAGGAGACCAACGCAATAAATATCTATTCAACGTATCCTAACTGGGCGAATCAGACGCAGTTTGGGGGAGACCATGGCAACATTTATCAAGGACAAATTGATCTGTATGGAGGTCGCAACATGGATCATACAGGGAAATTCAGGAGTTACGAACCTAGATACCCGATGTATATTTATGAGCAATCTCCTAGAGACATTCATATGGAAGATGAAATGCGGCGTAAACGTCAAAATTAGATGAGGGAAAATGGAATCATTTCCACACCTAGGAACCAAATCGCGAAAGTGAATTTGCGCTAGAAGAAACACTCAAGAAAAGCGTAGCCAATAAAGAAATTACAAAACCAAACGATACATTTCTAATGGCCGAAGCACTTAACGAAGTGGCAACAGACGAAATTGACTATGAACTCTCATGGAAAGATTTCAGATTGAGCGTCATAAAAAAGAATGAAGAGACCATAGCCTTAAGGAGCGTAGCAGAAGACGAAGAGCAAAGATACAATATCAGCAACAGGAAGAAGTTTGGGCAAGGTTCGCAAACCCAACAATTCCAAAAGCCGTCAATAAGGAGGAAATTGTGAGTGAGAACGAAGAAAGTCCCAATATTGATACTATGCAGAATCCAAGTGATGAAAGTCATAGCGAGGATGCTAATCCTCAACCATTTAGCTTCAAGAATAATGAGCCTGCAAAATATAGCACTAATGTTCTATTGCAATCCAGTCGGGTGAAGAAAGAATCATCAGATCTGCAGGAAAATTTAGATTGCTTGCAAAACAACGAACCATTAGTAATAGTGCCAAGTGTTTTTAAGCTATCATGCCCGCAAACGCATAGAGAATTGATCAGTTGAAGAAGCGACACACGGGCAACCTAATTGAGCATCATCTTGACGCTCTGCCCCTTAACAACTTTAACATTGGTAGGAGGTACACGCATTAAGGCGTATGACAGAGTAAGGCAAGAGCAAGCTATAAAATATGGTTTCAATATGAAAATATATAAATGGCCCAAACAAGGACAACTCGCACCAGACGGAATTAGCACAAAGATTCCGCCTAGGTCCTACTCAGCAGCATTCCTAAAATGAAAAAATCTGGTATTTCTGACTTTGTGAAAAATCTTTACAACATTTTCTTTATTTCGTAATTTAGAATAGAAATTATTTTTTTTTTAGTTATTTCCATGTATTTTCTTTACGTAATTTTGGAAAGGATTTGTACGAAAATTAGAGCAAGATTCTTGACATCGAGAATTTTTCCTCTCGTGATTATTTCTTTCCTTGCCCAAAAATATTTGAATTTTTCCTAAACATTATATAAACACTCTGAAAGAAAGGAACAATCACCACATTCTAGCCCACACTTTTAAGATCCCTAGATTCTGCTCACAGCTTTACTCCCTTGTAACTAATGGCCTCGAGTAACAAAACATCTAGCAAGGGCAAGGCAGTAGGAATTAGAGGAGGAGGACATAAAGTTGTTCCAACAACAGATCTCTACACATCGCTAGCAAGGAAAAGATTTTGGCAAGATTGAGATTGGCCAGGGTTGTACATACTAGAAGCAAACCTTTATGAGGTGTGTGCTTTGGGCTGGGAAAAGCTAGCACTACTAGCCATGGATGCAAGACCAGAGTAGGTTCGCCAGTTTTATGCTAATCTAAATAAAGATAGACCATGTTTATCATACGTCGAAGGGCTAATCATAGATTGTAAAGCCTCAGCATTGAACGAAATTTTTTGCCTCTTTGATGACATCGGGACAGAATGTCAACGATTATTGAAGGTGCCAACCAAGAAGCAATTGCAGGATTGCACAAAGACAATGGGAACGGAAAGAGAAAAATGGAAGAATCAGTGGTCATTTCCAGCAGAGCGTGTTAAACTAGAATTACAAGATTGGATGCAATTCATAAAAAAATTCAATCATTCTATCTACCAATGCCAAGATAGAAAGCGGGACCAGGCACTACTGCTTTATGCAATTAAAAGCGGAAAACACATCAATCTAGGTAGAATAATAGAAGGGAAAATTCAGCGCTGGGTCTCAACCAAACGCAGGAAGATGTTTTATCCACTTACTATCACAATGTAATGTGTGGAACAAGATGTTCAACTGCGACCCAATGACAAAATTTTGAAAATTTACACTAATCATCAAAGGGTGCCTAAGATGTGACCTTGCCCAATGGACGAAGGAAATTGAAATATTTTTTGCCGCAGACGACTTGGTCAAGAAATTCAGATCACTTTTCGCCGAATCTCAAGGCTACTGGGTCTACTCGAATGAAAGAGATGAATTACTTTGGAAGGTTGCCACAACACTAAATGAACACTTCGAGAGGCCAAAATTTCTGAAACAAATACTCAATTCGGAGCAAGGAAAAGGCAAGGACAACAAAGGCACCAATGCAAACAACTAGATGTGTAACAGCCCACATTTTCGAGTTAGAATATTAATTATTGTTGATTTGGTCATAGGGTTATTTCGGTAATTTTACCCAAACGACCATTTTGTAAATATTAATTATTCTTGGGTATTTTTGTAATTTTGGGAAAATCCTTGGGCATTTGTGGGAATTGGTTTGGTTGAAATTATAAAAGAAAAAGAAATAATAATGAAGGGATGGTGTTTTGGTTTTTAACTAAAAGAAAGAAAATGGGTTTTGAAAATGAGCTTTCATTTAGAAGCATTTAAAGGAAAAGGAAACAAAATAATAGAAGGCCATTGGAGTGGTTTTGAAAAAAAAGGGGATTTTTTTAAAGTTAAATAAAAGAAAAGGAGCATTTAAAGAAAAAGGAAAAGAAAAAAAAAGAGAAAACCCTCTTCTTCTTGTTCTTCAATACCTAGTCTCCACCCCTTCCAAACCCTTGCCGGCGCCATCACCTCCGTCCACGTCACCGTCGACGACCCATCCGCTCCAACCAGCGAGCGCAGCAGCACCGCCTCCAATTTTCGCGTGCGCGCCTACTCGAGTCTCCACGCTGATGAACCACCGCGCATGTTCGCGTCTGCCCCACCCACATCTCGCACAGCCCACGCCTCGCACCCACGCCCTAGTCTGCCTTTGCTCAGCCATCGCAGCTGGTCCATTCTGCACTCGCGCAAGAGCCAGAAAGCCTTCGCGCCTCGATTCACACCTAGCCTTGTTCGTGCGAGTTCTGACCTGTTCGGGTAAGTTCTCTTTCGCTACTAATGGATTTATTTTTGGTGTTGGATTGGTCAAACTATGGTTGGTTTGTTAATTGATAGTTGTTTTGGGTTTTGTGGTTGATTGGAGTTGCAGATAGGTTGATTTGTGGTGTAAACTTCGCTAATTTTTTAAAATAAATTGTTAGGTTGGACTGTTAAATATGGTTCTTGTTGAAGTTCGTAGGTTTTTCTGTAAACTTCAATCAGGTAAGGATTCTCTACCCGGGTTGTGTGGACTCGGCATGGGGTGAAATTTATTGTGCCGCTATATGTATTATTTTTAGATATATTGTTTGCAAATATGGATGTGGCTTGATGCTGGATTATTGGTTCTGGATGGTAGGTTATGGATTGTTGCTGGTATGCAGGTGATATGTGTGTCTGTTGGGTTGTCCTTCTGTGGGATTATGGGGTCCTGAGGTGCACTTTATATCTTGTTTTAAATGTTAAATTTTATTCAATTTTATTCTGTGTGTTTCGTACTTCGGGATTATGAGGTCCCAAAGTTTTATCATGCATGTAACTTTTTTGCTATATATTTTTCTTACAAACGTGCTAAGATTATGGGGTCCTAGTATGTTGTTACTTCTGTTGCTCGTTCTGTGCTTCTCTTGGTATGTGTGTGAACAGGCTAGGGCGTGCGTGCGAGGCGTGGGCTGATAAGCAGTTGAGAATATTTGGGGATCTGTTGTCTCATTGGGACGGTGTCGTTGAGGATTTTAATCCCACACCCGATAGCTAGGGATGTGCTATAACATGTTCTCCCGGCGATGCCTAGTTTGTAGCCCTATAGGTGGGCCCTGATCACAGTGTCGCCTGCTATGGAAGGGTTTTAGCTTGGGGTGGTAGGTGTGAATAGGCTGACTCGGATCACTGGTGAGGGCCTTTAGGATAGTGACTCAGTGGTCACCTTTCTTCGAGTCGTTAGACATGTCGACCTGGACCAGGTCAGTTTGTGTAGGCCTATACCTGACTGGTTTTCAGCACCATGGGTGTATGCGTACACGCACCGAGTGTCAGATAGATGGCTCACCTGAACAGGTGTCGTCAGTACACCAGTAGTGAAAAGTTGTGTTTGAGCTAGATAGTCGTGTAACGAACTTCATGACCAGTCGTATTATCTTGACATTTGCAAATTATGCTTGGAAGATCATGCGTTCTATAACCTCCAAAGCGTCCCTTAGAGCATTTCAACCTTCCGCTTCTCCTCTGAATGTGAAGCTAACCATGTTCCTAGTTCCTATAGATATAGCAATAAATTAGCAAAGTGTGAGATTTTTGGCATTTAAGTACAAAACGCGTCCTGACTGTTGGTATTGAGTTGCCTCGTGTGCAATGTTTACACACTCGCGCAAGTATACGCGGTCTGCAGTAAGTAATAAGTAAATTACCGATCTACACATGAACCGTGATTTATCCAAGGAAAATATTTAGAATTGAACAATAAGTAAACGCATAGATGATGTGATATTTGGGTTGAATGGTAATATAAAAGATAAAGAATAGTAAAATAGATTGAGAGAGATAAGGCTAAGCTAAGATACTCATGGAAAGCGATAACAATGTGTTGTGAAGAAATGTGTGGTAAGGGATAACTGACTTACTACGCCTTACAAACTTTCGCTTCCGCTTTCGTTCGCATCAAGTTCAACTTCCCCGACAACTTGATGTAATGCTAAACCGGCGCTACGTATGCAGTACTTACGTGTTTATTCCTAAACTTCGATTCAAAGAATTAAAGACTTAATTCTAACCTACTGAACATGCAATAGACTTAGGTTACTTTCTCTTCCAATTTACAACCTATTAGTGCGTGTTGATGGCCGATCGACACTTACTGTTAAGATTAAGCTCCTAAATAATATGCATCAATTCCACACTTCCTCTTTATTTTAACCTCATTCGCATCAAATCTTAATTGACAACCGCAAATAATAATCCAAAACTATCCTGAATTCTGACTCTATTTGAGAGTCATCAAATCCCCAAACTTGAATCATTGCTCGTCCCGAGCGATGCTAATGTAGTTTTAATAACTGCTAAAAGTAACTGCTAATCACAATGCTGTGTTTTTCCTTTTGTTTACAAAAATATTCTTTAGATACAATTCCCTTAATACGCCAGATGCTTAATCATCCCAATTCATCTTTCACTAAAGTCCCTTCAATCTCATCTTAGTCCTTCTCCTCTTTGCCCTTAGTTCGACGCACAACTCTTAGCTTGGAAACCTCTACTCTAATGCACTTCAATCAAACCCCTTTTTAACCATTTAAGTTTGGTCAAAATATTCTGCTTGGGGCTTATTTATTCGGGTACCTTTTGGTAAATTTTTTTGCATGGCCGCTATTTTTAAATCATTAGCATGGTCAGTAGATTACTCAGAATACCCGCAGCTATTCGCTATTTTGCCTTTTCATTTATACCTAGAATGTCTTAATTTTTTATTATTATTATACAAACAAATTCGCATAACACTCTATGGCTTGCTCTCACCCCCAAACTTAAAGTTTTCATTGTCCCCAATGAAGGTGATTTAAAGTTTCCCCCAGACTTAATTGAATCTAAGGTTTTCAAAATCTATGCTGCGAGCTAATCGGTTTCCTCCCAAAGAATTGTATTACGCTCTAAGTTTAAAAAGGATCTGTCCTAAGGTGATTTCGTTAGGATATTAGCAATTGACATCCCGGGACAGATTAAATTCTTGCACGTCATAGGCAATGTTTTGAAAATGCAGAATTAAACAAGATTCTAACTCAGCATTGGTCAAAACAATAAAATTAAGCAGGGAATAAAATGAAAGACAGATTATATTAATTTTGTGAGATAGATACAAAGAAGAGAAATAAAACAGAGACAGAGACTTCCTTTATTCATCTTCTTCTGAGTCAGAACAGTCGGACTCAGTGGATGAAACAATGTCCTAGAACTACGAGAAGATGGGCTTGTGGATGCGCGGGTTTAAGAGGGTCAATGTGTCAAATAACGTACTGTCGTGCTCTTTAACATACGCCATAAATGCGCCTAAATTTCTGGTGAGAAACCAAAGGCATCGCACCAGCTTTTCATGTGTGCTTCTCATCCTTTTCTTCAGTTGGGGAGTAGACACCTAGGGGTGTGTGGAAGAACCCACGTCTGCAGCTAAGTTTACAGGTTTTTCTGTGAACGCAGGCATCAAGCGTTGATTGATCATTTCCACTTCATTAGCCTCTCTTCCTAAGAGTGTCAGCCTCGTTCTTTGATGCTCGACAAAGCCTATATTTGCTTCGTCTCTGAATCGGCGTTGGAACAGGCTCTCTGGCTCCAGCATTTCTTCTTTGTATCCACCAAGATGCTCCTCCACCATCGGTACTTTTCCTTCCCGATGGGCTTTCTCTTCTTCCTCTGATTGAACTGCAGCACATTCAACAGGTCTAGAAGTGCCTACACACGCATTTCTTCTTTGCTCGGTTTCTTGCTCTTGATGGAACTCTTCCATCTTCTTCTCAAACTCCTCCAAATCTCTTCCCTCCATCAGAGGTGTTAATCCTTAAAAATACCATGAGGGTTCAGGATTATCACTCCTGCATAGTACTGAAGTGATAACTCTTTCTTCTCCAGGTCTCTCAGAAGATTCTTTGGCTTCCTCGTGCTCTGACGACCTTACAGTTGAAACAGTCGTTCTCCTACGCCTTTGTCTTCCTGCTTGCGACTGTTTTGCTACATTACCCGCAGGTGCAGGTGCAACGTCGATTGGCTCAAGATCCTGAGTGGGGTCAATTTCACCTTGACCTTCGAACCTTATGTTCCACCATCTTCTGTAGTTCGTTGCATGTCTACGCACCATAGTGAATTTTTGGGTAAGGGATTTTGGCAGGAACGATTAAGGGATTTTGAATGGTGATGGGGTTTTGGAGAAGTGGTTTGGGGGTATTTAACGATGAAAGGTATGATTACGACGACAATCATCGTGATGTGTCAGCGTGACGATTGGATTCGGCGGCCATGCAATTGATATGCACAGTTAGGTTAGTGATCCTATAATCTAACTGCTTGAAATTTGGTCGTAATTTAATGATCGAAATGATTGTGCTCAGTCGCACGTGCATTGATCGTAAGTGAGTTCGCCCATTCATCCAATTCTCGCGGAACCTCAACCAAATGTAATTAGAGATTTATTAAGATAAACACTAAATTGCACAACAAAATAAAGAAAATAACTAAATCAAAGAAATAAGCAGTAAATTCAGATACTTCTCGAATAAGTAGATAGGAAATATTCAAACTAGCATGCATGGAGCAAAATTTAAATGCTACCGATACGCTCTAGCTCTATATGCACACTCGCGCGCTTATTCCTCAGTCAATGCGAATGAAGATATTCTGCGCTGAATATCCCTATTCCAATAATGCTTCAGTTTGTGCTCGTTGACTGCAAATTTGTTCCCACTTTCTTCGCTCTTAATCCAGATTGCTCCTCCTAGTTTTACCTATGTAATGCAAAATGGTCCAGACCACTTTGATCTGAGCTTACTTGGAAACAAACACAATCGAGAGTTAAATAATAAAACTTGCTGACCTACCTCGAAGATTCGAGGAGTCAGCTTACGATCATGCCATCTTTTTATCTTTTCCTTGTATAATTTTGCATTTTTATATGAAAAATACCTATGCTCTTGTAGATCGAGCAATTGTAGCATCCTTAGAGAACCTGTTTTCTGGAGATCGATATTTAACTTTTTAATTGCCCAGAAAGCCTTGTGTTCTAATTCAATTGGCAGATAGCAAGCTTTCCCATACACAATCCTGTAATGAGACATATTCAGTGGCATTTTGAAGGTAGTGCGATAAGCCCAAAGCGAATCATCCAATCGTAAAGACCAGTCCTTTCTATTAGGTCTAACAACCTTCTCTAGGATGCTTTTGATCTCTCGATTAGATATCTCAGCTTGGCCATTGGTCTATAGGTGATAAGGAGTCGCAACGCGATGCTTGATGTTGTACTTTTATAGCACATGAGACATTGCCTTGTTTATGAAATGTGTTCCCTCATCACTTATCAACGCACATGGGGTACCAAACCTTGTAAAAATATTCACCTGAAGGAATTTTATAACTGTCTTAGCATCGTTAAAAGGTGTGGCAACCACTTCTACCTATTTTGACACGTAGTCAACCGCGACCAAGATATATAAATTTCCTCACGAAGGGGGAAATGGTTCCATGAAATCGATTCCCCAAACATTGAATAATTCGACTTCTAGAATCGAAGTCAATGGCATTTCATCCCTTTTTCCTTCCCTTCCTTTAGGATTTATCGCATGTCTTCGCGAAATGATGAGCATTTTTTAATATGCTTGGCCAGAAATAACTGGATTGAATATTTTTTGCCGCAGTGCCCATTCCGCTAAAATGTCCTCCATAAGGTGATGCGTGGCATGATTCCAATATTGCATTCATCTCATTTTCCTCTACGCATTAGTGTATCATCCCATCAGCACATTACCTGTATAAAAATGGTTCATCCCAGAAGTAAAAACGAGATTCGTGAAAGAACCGCTTAACTTTTTGCCTGTTTAAATCTGCTGGGATAACATGGCTGTCTAGATAATTGTCAATGTCTGCGAACCAAGGGACTGTTTTCTTCTTGATAAACTTGATTACAAACAGCTATTCGTCAAGAAATTTCTCGGATATATTGAGCAGTGTTATATTGACTCGTCTACCTTCCAGTCTATATAGATGATCTGCTACGACGTTCTCGCAGCCCTTTTTATCTTTGATCTCAATGTCGAATTCTTGTAGGAGCAAGATCCATCTGATCAATCTTGGCTTAGCATTTGCTTTACTCATAAAATACTTTATTGCCGCATGATCAGTGAGAACAATTACTTTTGAGCCTACCAAATAAAAGCGAAATTTTTCTAACACATAGATCACAGCTAGAAGCTCCTTCTCTGTAGTTGTATAATTGAGTTGCGCGTCATTCAGGGTTCTACTGGCATAGTAGATAGGATGGGTCAGTTTCTCTCCCTTTTGTCCAAGGATAGATCCAATTGCATAGTCGCTGGCGTCACATATGAGCTCGAAAGGTTTATTCCAGTTAGGGGATATCATAATTGGAGTAGTAGTTAGACCCTTCTTTAGCTGTTCAAACGCGTGCAGGCTAGCTGGTCAAAATTGAAGGGTCTTTCAGCTTCTATAACTTGCACATTGGTTTTGCAATTTTTGAAAAATCCTTAATGAATTGTCTGTAGAAGCCGGCGTGGCCTAAGAAACTACGCATTCTTGTAACGTTTTTCAGAGGTTCCAACTTTTCTTAGCTTCAATCTTTTCTTGATCAACCTCCATTCTAGCTTTCAAAATTTTATGTCCTAAGACAATTCCTTTTCTGACCATGAAATGACATTTCTCCCAATTAAGCACAAGATGTGTTTCTTCACAGCATGTCAACACTTTCTCCAAATTTGTTAAGCAATTGGAAAAACTGTCCCCAAACACCGTGAAGTCATCCAAAAAACTTCCACTATATTTTCAAGCATATCAGAAAAAATTGATATCATGCACCTTTGAAATGTTGTTGGGGCATTGGAGAGCCCGAAAGGCACTCTTCTGAACGAGAATATTCCATAAGGGTAAGTGAAAGTGGTTTTCTCCTTATCCTTAGGGTCAATGGTAATCTGGTTGTACCCTGAATATCCGTCTAGAAAATAGTAATAGTCATTTTCTGCGATACGGTCCAACATTTGATCTATGTAAGGTAATGGAAAGTGGTCCTTTTTGGTTGCTTTGTTCAATTTCCTGTAATCCATGCACTCGCCATTCCGTCACTGTCCTTGTTGGAATTAACTCATTCTTTTTGTTACTGATCGGTGTGATTCCGGTGCTAATATAATGTCCAGTAACTACTTCAAAGTCAACTTATGCTAAGTGTAACTCGGAATCACTTACGCGCAAATATACGGAGTCGAAAATTGTAGCAAGTAATAAGTATATAAATTTATCGATCCCACAGGAATTGATGTCTAGAGCTAACACTATTAAGATAAGAGTCGTGCAGAAAAGTAAAGCATGAGCTGTATAAGTTGTTGATT
>JBBMKA010005199.1:0-11867 GCA_037833695.1 Sechiopsis laciniata | reverse complement strand
ATATATATATATATATATATATATATATATATATAAAAATAATATTTTAGGTTCAATAAACTGTATTTCGTTAGCAATATTTACTATCCTAATTGATTGGACTGGACTAATGATTAGTGATTTTATATGATTGGACAAAGCTAACAGGTTATTCCTTGGCGGCCATTGAGTTCTTCTTTTACCCATATTTTAAGGAAATCTGAAGTAGATACCAAATTTTAATATTGCTATTTTCTATAACCCAATATCTCTGTTTTAATTATTATTTTTTAAAAAAAATATTTGATACATAACAATATATTTAGACTAACCAAGCACTATTTAGAAAAAAAGAGTTTAATCAATATGGGTACCCTATAGAGCAACATATTCCATTTATTGATATTATTATTATTATTATTATTTTAGCTAGAACCCTAACATCTCCTTATCTATGTACATTTAATGACCAAGAAGTCTTAGGTTCGAGTCTTTCTACTCTTCAATTGTTGTATCTAAAAAAAAACCATCTCTTTATCTATTTAAAGAATTAAACACATAGAATAATTTCTTCCATTCATTATTATTTTTTAAGTCAGTTTATATATATCTCCATTATTCTCACAAGACATCATTAATTTGAATTTATAATTTTTTAGATTTAAAAAAAAAATACTACTAAGTCAACTCATAAATTTTTGTCATTGTGTATTTTAGTGATATTAAAAACATAATTGAAAAACCTTAAACACATGAACTCTATATTTGAAAATTATAAAATTAACAATTAGAAAAACGATACATGTATGTTATAGTGGAATTTGATTTTTTTTTCTTTTTAAACGGGATTTCTTTTCTTCCATATATCCATTTTTTTACCGTATTTATTTATTATATTTTATAGACGATCACAAATTCAATAAAGAGTATACGATTCGATACTAGTTATTAACTAACATGTTAAACATAGTAAAAAAATAATAATTCAGCGACATTAATATATGTTATGAATAAAAAGAAAATGAATTCAAATTTTTGTTGTTCGAATTAAAAAAATAATAACATATTAAACATGATACATATTAAACATCATGTATATGTTTTTATATTTTTGTACGAATTATAGATTACAATGATTAATTCATGGTAATTATTTTTGTTTCTTAAAATTAGTCTCTACTGTTAATTTATTGGTTTATTCTTTCAAAACAAATTAATCTATATTATTGGAGAGCGTTTTTGTAGGGTGTTTTTGTAACTTTCTCCTTTCATGGAGGTTTTCTGCATGTTCCTGAAATGCCTTAATATATATGTATCTTTTTAAAAAATTAGTCTAAAAATCTGTTAACATTTTATATAGTCTTATATAAAAACTCTTATATTATTTACCCATTTAAGTATAATAAAAAAACTTCAAACTAACATTATCTTTCAAAAAACAAAAAGTAACTTCAAACTAACATTATGACTAATTTTAAAACGTATTTTTAAAAGGTAATTTTAAAATTTCAAAAAAATACGGGTAAATTTGTAGATCTTATCTCGGGGATCAAAGTGATAAGCTTAGTTTGTATTAATTATAATATATACGTCGTTATTGTCAACCAATATTATAAAATTAATTACATAAAAGGAATCTAATTAAGAAATGAAAGGCAAACACATCTGAAACACAAATAAACAGTAGAGTGAATGAATGATATCTTGAGATGCCAAGTTGTTGGTAATGGGGGATGGAAAAAGAGAAGTGAGAAATATTTGTGAAATTGAAGGGTTTAGGGGAATGCAGTCTAAGTGGAAGTATAAGAAGGCACCTTTTTCAGTGATAATTTAGTTAGGGTTCAGTGACAAAAGCCCTAGCTCTAATAATATTAACATTTATGGGTAGGGAGTGGATGAGAAAGATGTTGGAGAATCAGATACTGAAAAGTGCAAAACCCAAGTTTTATAAAGTAGGCTTAAATAGCCTAGCTGCTGGGGTCTATGTGAAAAAAAGAGAAAGATTTGGAGTTTATAGGGTGGCTCTAATTGGCTGAGTTGAAGAAGTAGAGTTATGTGGGGTGTAGGGTTAAGTTGGACCAAACATGTTAGCTTTAACACAAGCCTATTCATTGGCCCCCCCTCTTGTTCTTCTTTATCCTAATTTTGGTTTCCCAGCTGGCATCTTTATATATATATATATATACACACATTAATTCAACAATATTTTTAGGGCTCAGGAGATTTATATCCGTAATTTTTTATTATCAAGTCATACATTAATGTTAGTTGAGACCAACTCTTGTTGACCTTTACTTCTGCTTTCATTTTTAGTTAAAAAAATATTTATGTTTTTCATAACAATTTATTATCAAGACTTTTGCATTTATGGTAACTTAGTTCAAACATTATGAGTAGATCTTTGGAAACTCAAAATGGTATTAGTTTAATTTATAGTGATCATTTGGTATTTGACTCTCATTGTTTGAGAGTAGTGCTACCCTCTATGTAATATTTGTGGTTTTCCTCTCTCAATTTGTATTATTATGAAAATGGCAATCAACAATAAAAAAAAAACGTGAAAAGAAACACACAAAATTTACGTGGTTCACTAATAGTGTGTTAGTTATATCCACGGACAGAGGAGAAAACGTTTTATTATGAAGAGTGCAACTTACAGAGTGTCGATCAGATAGGAGGGTAGAGTGTTAAGAGAGTTTATTTAGTGTATTTTCATAAAACTCTATTACAAATAGACCCAATTACATAAAAAGCCTAAATAGGCCTAATGACCAGGCAATAAAATCCCCGACCGAATAATCGTGGGGGCAAATAGTCTAGACATATCTCAACATGTACTAAAAAAAATCATGGTGATCATTTATCTTAAAAAAAATTTATATGAGTATACTTGACAACCAAATATGATAGTGTCATATAATCTATCTTGTGAAAACAGTTGAAGTGCAATGTTAGTTAGCCTGTCTAAGTGTGTGAGCCCACAAGTAAAAGGTAATGAGTTTGAATTTCCCACCCCATTGTTGTCAACTAAAAAAAAAAAAAATCTCCATATTTAACATTTGTAATAATTTAGTTCCTACTATGAACTATCAAAAGTGTTGTAAATTGTAATGACTTTATCTTTATAATTTATAAACATGATGGTCATTGATAGGTTTGTTAATCTACATGTAAAGAATTCATCTAACAATATTTTTGGGATGGAGACTAAATTAATATATTTTAAAGTATAAAGATTAAACTATTAGGAAAACAAGTTTTGAAGCTATAAGGTTAGAAAATTGAGAGCATGAGAGGAAACGAAAAAGGAAAAAAGTTGTTTGCATGTGTTTGTACGTAAGATGTGGGCTACAATTTATCTAGCTGTCAAAAATTGATAAGGTGGACTTAAGGCTACAATTTTGACTGAGCTTTAGGTTAATTAGGATTCAAGATTGAAGGTCAATAATCTTGCCAAATTCTTGAACACTCAAGTATTATATATTTTTGTCAACAAACCTTCTTAGCTTTCAGTTTATCTTTATCTTTAGGGTTATTACTGTTCAACATAAGTTAATAGGCATGTGCTATAATTTCATTTACTATCAATTTTTAAAAAAAAATTTATTTAACAATATTCGGGATGGAAATGTTAGAACATATCTTCTTAGTTATCAGGTGATACATTATATCTTTGGTTTGACTTGCTGTCAAATTGGTAAACTAGACATGAAGGCTACAATTTGGCTAATATTTAGGTTCTGAGGAATTAAGACTTAAGGAGATTGGAAATAAAAATTTTCTGCCCATATTCTTGAGCAGCCTCAAACAAATACCACACAATTGTAGGCTTGACTTCTAATTTTTACAAACAATTTATTTTCGAATTTCAATAAAAGAAAACAGTTACCAAATCTTAAGATTTAGCATTGGGGTACTTGCTTGGAAAGTCCATGGGCCATATTAAAGTAAAGAGATTTAAACTCATCATTTTTTAATGATAACTATGCAAGTACTTTAAATTAGTTGAGCTCTAAAAGAGTCATAGAAACTACCAATATGAATTAGGACACATTCATTCTTACCAAAGACAAAGCTGATCAACCACAGTTTATCGATTATTAAATCTATTGGACTTCATTTTAAGAATCCATTTCGTTTGGATGTGGTTATGTTTCATTCGTGTACTCCACATAAATTCAGGTGTTACATATGTTCACCAACTTCTGCATAGGTTTGTCTTAAAACTATATCTGATTAAGAGAAGTTTGGCTTTGATGCCACTTATGATGTCTCAGGCCCATTATTTAGATTAGGATTCAAAAACCAAATTCCAGCTTGACATTCCCCTGCACCCTTTACGAATCCACCACATTATTTTCTTTCAAAAAAAAAAAAAAAAAAAAAAAAAGTAGAGAGGAAGGTAGATGAATGGGTAAAGGAAAGATTCTGATATGAAAGGGATTTAAGGTAGGTGGTATTTTGGGAATAAAAGAAAAGTAATGAAAGAGTTGCAGTGTATTGATATAATATATTGTATGTGTGTGTATAGAAAGAGAGCCAATGGGAAAACAACTGTTCCATTGAATACAACACAACACACACAAAACAAAGAGAGAGAAATTAGATTAGAAATTATAAGCAATAAGAAAGGTACGAGAGTTGAGGTTGGCGAAGATGGCACAAAACAAAGAAAAGAGAGATGAATTATATATAGAGCCAGAAGTACTATATTCTACACACTAAAACTTGCATTTTTTTTTTTTTAATAATAAAAGTGTCAGAACATAACACAACACAAGCAATATAGCTTATTTAGCCGCAGGTAAAAGTGGACGGCGATAGGCTGTTGCAATCCCCCCCTTGATTGATGCATTAAATGAACAACCAATGTTTAAAGCTGCCTGCTGCCTTTATAGCCCCCTCTCCCCCTCTCCTTAGCCCTGCATTCTCTTCATCATAAATAATAATAATATACCTTTACTATTTAATCCCTCCATCACCAATTTTTATTTTACTTTTTTCTTCATTTGTAAGTGTTCGGTCAAATTGAAAATTGTTTTGTTTGTTTGTTTTTTTGTTTTGTTTTTTTTTTTAACTTGTGATTGTTTGGGTTAGCTTATGCTATAAGAAATTAATTTCTAACTAAATGACGATTATGAATTGAATTCATCACTTTAAGTACTCCAAGACTTTCTTTGACCACTTGAACTACTCTATGATGATTATTAAAATTAGAGAAAGATTTAGGTGAAGCCCAGGCTACACTCAAATCACATGCTACTCCTTTAATGACATAAGTTTTTTTTTTTTTTTCATTATTATTTTTTTTTCTAAGAGATTTTTTTTTTATGGTCATTAAAGGGGTGGCATGTGATTTGAGTGCAGTCTGGGCTCCACCCAAAATCTTTCTCTTAAAAGTATGATAGTTTGATACTGAATGAATTGTGAACATTTTTTCTTTTAGAGGAAAACTAAGAGAAGTCATGTTTTAGAGTATAATCTCTCGGGATTTTTGGATGAAGGGGTATAGAGTTGTTCGGAAAATATAAGATCTTATTTTATATGAGCAATAACAAATAGTAGGAAACACCTGTTTGAAATGTGAAATTATGAGTGATTGTTGTAGAAAATTGTCGTTTGGTATGAAAAGTTTGAAAATGATTTTGTTGAAAATTAACACGTTGTTAAAGAATAAATTAGGCAAATCTCATGAGTTATGAAATTACTTAAATGTAAGTAATTTTGTATATCAATTTTTGTATATATGGTTTAGGATGAGTTTGCATGATGGTTATGTATGCAATAAAGTTAAGTTAAAAGTAAGAATGATAATTATAAATTTAAATGTGTGAATTTTAAATCTAAACTTTTTCAGGGAGTCCAATAAATAGGATGTGACTTTGAGAATATCAAATAAAGTGAAGTGAGTGAAGAAGAAGAAAAGTTAAGGGAGTTTGAGAGAAAAGTGTGAACAAAATTTGTAGTTTCAAAGAAAGCAATTCTTCAATACAAATAAATTATTTACAAGTGAATTATTTTCTTAAATATTCCCTGTTTGTTTATTTGTTGTGAGTGTTCATCACACACTTTTTATCTTAGGCCTTAAGTTGTATCGATCAACTTGAGGCATTAAACTCTCTCAGAGAAAGTATTGCTTGCAACTTTTTGAAGATTTTAGAGTATTGGATTCTAAGCCTGTTCCTCATTCCATGATGTCGAATTTTCCAACCTTATTGAGCTTTTAGCGTCCCTTTGCTTATCGACGAAGATCAAACCCATAGGTGTCAAAGAATTAGTAGATTTCGTTTTTTATATAAATCTCCAAACCTGACATATATTTTGTGGTTCATAAATTGAGTCAATTTGTTACTAATTTAAACCTCACAACGATAATTATCTTTGAAAGAGTATCCTATTATAAATGATGTATGTAATGTTAGATATTTTATGCATAACATGAATTTTAAGATCTTGAATAACATGATTATTACGAAATGTAATTAAATCTTATTAGGATCTTGACATTGTGATTCAAGAACCTTTTGATTCAACACAAGGAATGAGTGTTGATGTTGAAGCTTTCTCACAATTGCTTCAATAGAAGAAATCGGTTTTTCTCTCCTTACCTATAAGCTTGAATGTGTTTTCAAGCTATCTTAATGCTTCTTTCTCTTCCACTGTCACACATTTGAGATGGACAAATGTATTCCTATTTATAGGTAGAAGGAGGACCAATGTTGAACTTCATTTAACATAAGTTTAACTTTTCATCAAAGTTAACTTAAACAAACATAAATTTAAGAGAAATGAAACTCATTTCTTATAAACAATGAAACTCACAATCTCATAAACATTTGAATAACATATAAATTAAAACACAATTTTGCTAATACACCATCTTAATGGAGAATGAAAGTTTCAATCTTAAATGAAAGGAAAGTTTTTTCTAACATGTAACGGGCATACATCAAGGAGAATGCAAAAGAGCTCTCTAATTTAGAGATATGGAGGCTACTCACAATATCATTATCAAGTTGCCATGTATTTGTTACGGTATGATCTCAAAACAAACGTTGGACAAGGTATTTATGCTCAAAGCCACAACATCTAAGTAGTTAAAAGCATTCGTTGATTCAGATTAGGGATCTTGTTTTGACACTAGAAAATCAAGAACTGGATTCTACATATTTCTCGACGAATCTTTGATTTTTTGTATGACAAAGAATTAGCCCACATACGGTGTCACATTCATTAGTTTGAGGCAGAGTATCACACACTTGAAAACATTTCTAATAAGTTTACTTGGCTTTTGTATGTGCTCACAGATTTGCAAGTCTCTTCCATGCCTCTTATCTTAGTCTATTGTGAAAACATTTCTAATGAGTTTACTTGGCTTTCGCCTCTAATCTTATACCTCCACAAGCAAAAAACATGTTAAAATTGATTGTTATTTTTTTCGAGAAAAGATCAAGCAAGACTTCTTGAGGCTATTACCCACCTAGACTACTTCCCAATCAGTAGAATTGTTTACTAAGACTTTGCCGGCTGCTGCTATATGCAAACTCATGACCAAGATGAGTGTTTTCATGCTTTCAGAGGTTCACTTGAGGGGGTATCAAGATATTGATTATTTTATATTTCCTCTTCATTCTTGTATAGTTCAATGCTGGTTATTTGTTAATTTGTTGGTTAGTTAAGAGAGTCAATTTGTCATCAAATTATTACTAACTATCAAATTATGAAGTTATAACCATCATCTTAGTGGTCAAGAAAATCTTAGAGAACCAAAATGTTATGAGTTGAATCTATGTTGACCACCTATTTAGAAATTAATTTTCTATATGTTTCCTATATAATTAAACATAGGGTTAGAAGCTGACTTAGTCACTCATGATTTTTTTTTTTTAGGAAGTTCTAAACTTAGCCAAAAGAAAATACTAGCTCAACTTGACAATGTACTATACCTTAGATTTAAAGGTCTAAGTTGGAATCTCTACCATCAAGTTGTTGAATTGAAAGAAAAAAAAAGTCCTATGAATCATTCATCATATCAGGCTGTAGTTGAGATATGATGTTTGATGATAATTGTGACAGCCTTTTTTATACCAAATTTAGCTTAGGTTGTTGGCCGTGAGTTTAACACATAATCAAACACTAAATAACAAATTAGGAAAACATTTCTCATATGTCCCATAATCGTGGCTCAATTTTGTTTTTTTATTTTTCATTTCTTTAAAAAAAAAAAAAAAAAATTGAGCCCTAAAGTTCATGATGTATGTGATTGTAAGGACTGGACCTACTTCATTAAATGCTCTCCACCAAACTGCAAAGGCAGCCCAACATGAAAATAGATAAACTCCACTTTTACTTCTTCCAGTTTTTTTAAATTTTGTCTTTTTTATGTCTGAATATTTCTCAGAGAGATGAAGCATTGAATTTTCAATCGAACACGCAAAGATCTTTTTTCTTTTGTTTTATTTTCCTTTTCTTTTAGTTGAATATTTAATACAAGCCATGAGGAACAATGATTGTCTATCTAAGAGTTCTGAAGGGTAAGTTTTGATTGGCAAAGAAAATAGATTATATATTATATATATTATTTATTAGCAGCTAGGGTTATTTAGATGTGGACTAGCCAATGAAAATGTATATCCACTTATAAACGAAATTCAAGATGAAAACGACTCCTCAATTCAACAAAATCAATGTGGCTCGTTGTGTAGATCTTTGCACTCCAAAAAAATAAACCCTTTTTCATCATTTTTATCTGTTCTAGATCTCATTTACATCTTCCCCTTTCTTTTTCATGCTTTCTCATTTCTGTCTTTAGCATTTTATGTTACATCTTTTTCAACTTCATCTCTCTCTCTCTCTCTCCTCATGTAGCTTCCTCAATTCAAAAACCCCACTTTATTTTTGGTACAAAATTAATACACATGGGTATCTTAAATTATGCTTTTTAAAATTTTTTTAAAAAAAAATGGTTTGAAATTATAATATAAGGTATACCCAAATGAATTATGTGATGAAAAATGGAAACTTTGTGCCTGAGATTGACAGTCTGAATCTTCTGTATCTGAATAGGTTATTTGTTCATATAGAAAAATATGATTGAAGTTTGTGGATGAGAGAGAGAGAGAGAGAGGACAGTGTGTGTGTGTCTTGTTTGAAACAAACAGATATGTGGTTTTGGTTTTGAATATGTTGAGGAGAGAGAAAATAATGATTTTGAAGGAAAAATACAAAATTGGTCTCTTGCCTTGAGGTTTTTTTTTTTTTTTTTTTTTTTGAACTTTTTAATTAGGTTGAAGAATCATAACATGTAACCTGGTTTGGGCAATAGGGTTTGTGAGAGTCCCATTACTATCACACACTAGTGCCCTAGCTAAGGACACCCCCTCCCTTAGGGCTTAGGGCATAGTGCATTGTAGGTCGGTGTGTTGGGGGAAAGCAAACAAGAATGTTTTGGTTTACTTTGTCTGTGAATTGTCAATGTTGTATATGGTGTGGGCTACTTTTTAATTTTTAGTTCTATTTTTTTGTTTACTTCTATGTCGTTTCTGCCCTGCTTTTTCATGTATACTTCATTTCCTTTTGAGTTCTTCGAAAACTCATTTCAATTGTTAAATTATATATTTAGTTTTTTTTTTTTTTTTTTAGTACAAGTTGAGGGAAGGAGGATTACAAATACCGATTCCAGGGATTGAACCCTTGGCAGTGAAGTGGAAATGGATTAATACCAAACCAGATAACCAATCGTGCCACTGACCCATTCAATAATTATATATTTAGTTTGATGGGTGAAAAGTTTCAATTTCTAGTTTAAGAGTTTCATATATTTTATTTTTTATAACAAAAAATGAGAGCTTTATCTCACTATATATTTTGCGACATTTGCACCATCACCTAAAACAAAGAGACAACAAAAGACTTGTTATTAAATTCATTTATGGGTTTCAAACTTGGAATCTTCAAAAGTGCACACTTTTGAGACCTCTGTTAGAATGTAAACAAAACATTACACATTGATAAGATGAGAGAAAAATTATGGATATATTAATGATAACAATTATTTAAATTAGACATATGAGGTATTTTGGGTGAAATCAAAAGTAAACTCACGATGGTATATGTTCAAAGTGATTAATATCATATCAACGTGAAAATTCAGGTAGAGTTGTCATATTTATCAACCTCTAACTTCTATCAATGAAGTCATCTCTTGTTGATTCACTAGTTCCAATTTAGTTTGCATAATTTGGATTTATCTTTAATTTAGTTCCAACAATTTAGAAAATTGTAACTTAGATTCTTATGGTTTGGACTTTATTTTTAATTGGTTTCTTATAGTTGGTTAGATTTCACTAACGATACTTCAACTATATATGTACCACTTGAAACATCTAATTATTCATTTTTATATTTTACTAAATCCAAAAACTCTATCACAGCCTACCAAACATAGGGTTCTACAATAGAAAAGTAGTAGCAAGTTTTGATGAAATTATAAAGTGTAAATTGAAAATAAAATTGAAACAAATTGAAACTAGGTCCTCACCATAGGAACTTAATTTAAAATTTTAAATTATCGAGACCAAATTAACGCTTCATCCAAATTATGGGGACGGATTTTGTATTTTGTATTTTTTAGATATTTGTAAATGTCGGGTCAATTTACCTACAACTACTACCACTAAAAATACTGCCTAACAATATAACATTATCAAATGTGTATTTTCTTTTATAAATCAAACAAACTTTCATTAAATTATAAAACAAACAATATAGAAAATACCTCAATAATTCATTTCAACTTGTCCCACCACACCACCCCGGCTGCGAACGAATCAAATGTTTATTGAACGATTATTTCTCTAACATTTTTTTTTAAATTGTCGGTGTGTTCTTAAAATGGACTATATAAGCAGAAAAAGATATTGTTATTGGTTCTAAAATTAGGGAATGATAATGATTAAAAAAATTATATTGTAAAGCATAAAGATTAAGACAAACTAAAGGCAAGTTTGAGCTAGTCTTAAGTGCTCTATTAGAGACTTTCCGAGTAAAAGGACTCACAATTTAAACATCTGAGTATTTATTAAAAATAGGTTTTTAGTAAAAAAAATATGCGAGGGTACAGAATTCTCAAAAAAATAAAATAAAAGGGTTAAGAGGCCAATTGTGGCTCTGTTAGGCCCAAGAAAAGAGAGAGAATTGGGCCAAAAGGGTCAGCCCTAAATTTTTTTTTGTTGGATTGGACACATGAAATTAAGATACGGTTTCTAATTTTATTGGATTGAAACATGAAACAGGGGGTTTGGGGGTAGCAGATCAATGCTTATAAAATAATGCATGAATCAATTCATAAACCCCATTGAATTTTTATATATTATCTATGGGTAAATATAAGTTTAGTTCTCATGGGTTAAAAAATAAGAGTTTAGTTTTTAAATTTGATAAAATCTAAAAAATAGTCATGATTGTTTCTTAATCATTAACGAATTTGTCTCTATTATTCATGTAGCAATGATGAAATTATGAGTTAAATGACTAATATGACAAAAAAAATCATATAATTTATGCACTAGCAATTACGTACGATGAAAACTATATTTAGGTTTTATAAAACTTTGGAAACTAAATACTAATTTTTGAAATCATAGAGACTAAAATCTAATTTTATCCGAACCAGATTGAATTCTAACGTCCTTTAAATTATAAGGACTAAACTTTAATTTTTGAAACTATAAGAACTAAACTTTGACTTACTTCGAAAGATAGAAAGTAAACTTATATTTTACTCTTTATTTAAGATAAAATATCGTTTTTGTCCCTGAACTATTAGGTACGTTTCATTTTCGTCTCTAAACTTTCAAAAGTCTAATTTTAATCTCTGAAACTATCAT
>JBBMKA010005198.1:0-11867 GCA_037833695.1 Sechiopsis laciniata | reverse complement strand
TAAATGAATTAGTTTTAATTTTGTGCTATAGATGAAAATATTTTACCATTTTTTGTTATATATGCAAAATCCCCTATAAGAAATGGCATTGGTTACTTTACCTTACTCTTTTTGCAAAAGTCAAGGTCACTCCAACAAGACTCATCTACCACCATGTCAAGGCTCCTATTAGGGTTCATGTATACAGTTCCGATCGATGATGTGAAAACAACCCGCCGGACTTTGGCCTCTGCCGCCGCCATTATGACATTCTTCGTCCCGATTATCGCCTGTTCCACCTTTTCCTATCGATCGAAGATATTAAAAATGTTAAATTCAAAAATTTAAGTTTATAATACTATTTTTATTTTTAAATTTCTTTGTTTTGTTATCTAAGATTTGAAAACTAATTAAGACAATATAGTTTTCAAAAAATTATTTTTATTTTTTAAATTTAGTTAAGAATTCAAATGCATTTTAAAGAGAAATAAAAATTGTAATTAGAAAACCATAAAACTTCAAATTTAGAGAACAATTAAAAACTAAATAGTTATCGAATAAATTTTTAGGTTAGATCATTATGACATAGCAAAAGGCTGAATACTATTAAATGTTAACTATTAGAAGAAATTGACATTACAACACAATGGAAGAATTGAAATTACAAGGGTGAAACATAAGTCTTTTCATTTGAGCTCTAAGATTATATTAAATTATCACTATATTGAACCAAATGTTTAAGGGAATAGATTTCTTTTATATATTTCAATTATTTATCTGTATTCTTGACTCCTGGCACTTGTGAGTTGAAAATTAAGCAAATGATCCCATAAATAACCATGAATATACCAAATGTTTTTTTTTTTTCTTTTAGAATTGAATATATCAAATGTTAAGGTAGAGACATGAAAAGTAAAAATAAAATAAGAAAGAAAGAAATTAAGAGATGGGCTGGTATTGTGAGAAAATTTTATTAGGAAAGAGTACTTGATAAACTCGTCTCACAAAAGTAATTATAAATACCAATTTTACTTATTAATACCAATATTAATTATTTATATTTATCATAAATACTCATTAATATTAATCAAGAAAGTTTGCGATAATAATCATTAATTGCAATGAATACATTTGTTTTTTTTTAAGTGATCATATTTATAATTATTTTTTATGTTTGAGTTCTAAGTTTTCCGACTTTATTCCTCTAATTTCTTACAAAATCTTAAATATTGTATATGTACTACTTTTGAATTTAGCACAAATCCAAAGATATGGCTTTCTAAAAAATAAAAATAAGTCAAATCTTATCATTATTAAGAGGTAACTACACTGTGACAACTTCATTGAATAAATTTGACATACGGGATCATCAGTTACCGGTGACGCTGTGTGAAAAACACCGTCACAACCGATAATGGCGACTTTGATGCTCTCAAAATCAAAAAGATCAGCACCATATAACATCAGCCTTTCTTTAGCTCCATCTAGCTCTTTCAAATGAGCATTCTTCCGATCATCTTTAAACCAAAAAAAACAAAAAAAAGTTCAAAAAGTTACAGAATTTGTTTTAGAAAAAACATCAAACTTAAAAACCAAACCTGGATTTCGGACAGTGCCTCGAACGTTGTAACCCTTTTGGAGAAGGAGCTTGACAAGCCAAGAGGCAATGAAGCCACCGGCGCCGGTGACACAAACAGTTTGGCTGGAAGTTA
This sequence comes from Sechiopsis laciniata, assembly GCA_037833695.1. Taxonomy (NCBI): domain Eukaryota; kingdom Viridiplantae; phylum Streptophyta; class Magnoliopsida; order Cucurbitales; family Cucurbitaceae; genus Sechiopsis; species Sechiopsis laciniata. The sequence goes on along the minus strand of JBBMKA010005198.1, from coordinate 10,176 downwards.
CGGCGGCGGCGAGGGGCATTTTAGAAATTTGTGAGAATGGTATAAAATGAGGGAGTTAGAGCCAAATGTAGGGTAGATTTTTGGTTTGCTTTTATAAGGTAAAAAGGGAAAGACTTTACTAGAACAACTCTCTCATTTCATACACCTACTACTACCTATTTATTTTAATTGCAATTTTTTAAAAGAAAATTTATCTAAGTTTTTTTTTAAGAAAAAAAACTAAACAAATTTCATTAAAAACCAAACAAAAGCATATAATAGGAGCTTTCTCTTAGAGAGGGGACCAAACAAGGGTTAATTAGGGATGTACAAAAAAAAACAGACAACTCAAGCAACTTGAACTACTCAAAATAACTTTATAGATTGGGTTGATTATAATTTTCTTTGTATAGAGTTGGATTATAGTTTTTTTTTCTTTTTTAATTTTCATTGAGTTGGATTATTTACAAATGTATCAACTTAATTTTGAAAATATTGTAAAGATATTCAACCAATTTAAATTAAATAAAAAATATTTTTACTAAATATTAATTTATCCTTAATATAGGGATTTTATAATTCTAATATTAAATTTCTAAATTAGATTTTTATTTATCAAAACATCTTTTATATTTAGCAAATATTTGGTTTTTTTGAGTACATATACGGGAAGGGACAGCAAACCCTAAATAAAGGGTATCACGTTTACAACCAAAAAATTAAATCATTAAATCATTAATTTATTAGATTAAAAAGTCCAATATTAATTATTTAACATAACTCTCTCCATCAATGATTCATTCTCTAGCCCAGAAGAGCAGTGGTTCACCCATTGTAATTTGTGCTTTACTCAATTTCGATTGTTGCATTAATGGTTGAATAAACTCTAATGTTATTTTTAAGATGTTTAAATACCGTAAATATGGTTGTATTTAATTATGGAGCTAATTAAAGAATTGATGGATCTTTAATTTCGAAATTAGTGGGAAACTTTTTGGGTAAATGAAAAGCCAAAAATAGAAAGGCCTGGGAGGCCAAGTATTATAAAAGGTTATAAATAGAGTGCTTGTTCCATTCTGAAAAGTAGAGCAAGCAAGATAAAGATATTAAGAAAAGAGATAGAGAAATAGATAAAAGTATTTGTAAAGAATTTGTGAATGTTTTGTCTCTGCAGGAAGTGAAAGTTAAATGACTATTTTGCTTTTCGAATTTTTATAAATTGGTATCAGAGTATTACATTAATGTGGTGCAACATATTTTAGTTTTTTTTTTTTTTTTTTTTATTGTACTCTTTAACAAAATAGTTTCTCCTCTTATTGGTAGACATAACTAATACGTAGCTGATAAATCACTCAACTTTTTGTTTTATTCTTTCTTCTATCGATATGCACATCTTATATTTTAATTTTGAAAGTAGAGAGATAAATTGGAATAAGTCTCAGAGTAGGTAGCAAAATGGTATTTTAAACCATATATATATGCTTTTTCTTTGTAGCTAGTAGAGATATCCATTTTTCTTCCGGGGACCCGCCCTTAACAGGGCGGAGAATTTTCGATTAGGCGGGGAACGGGGGAAAATTTTCCGTGGGCTAATCGGGGCCGGGGACGGGGAATGTATTTCCCGTCCCTGATTCCCCGATCCTCGCCCCATTTACTTTTTTTTAAAAAATATTTTTTTCTATACTTTACCTAAATAAAAATATATTTGTTGATGAAATTATCTATTTATATGAATATTTTTCTTTAATAATTAACATTATAGTTAAAATTTATAGATATTTTCTAAAAAAATCTAATTATTTAAAAGTATTGTCCAAAAAAATATTTTAAAAATGTAAAAAAAAAAAAGAAAAAATCCCTGCGGGGAATCCGACCCTGCCGATGCTCCATCGGGGAATCCCCGCCTCGATCCCCGAGAAAAGAACGGAAATTTTTTCAGAGACGGAGATTAAATTAGGTGGTGGGGACTGGGACGGAGATGGAGAAACCATTCTCCAGCCCCACCCCGCCCCGTAAATATCTCTAGTAGCTAGCTTCGACTATTACCCTCATTTATGAAAAAGTAAATATTAAAAGTAAAAATGATTGCAAACAAGTTTTCAGTTTTAAGTATAGATGAACTTAAAATAAAAGTTGCAAGTATAAATAGAAAGAAAAGAAGAAGAAATTATTTCAAAATGAATAAAAAAGAAGAAAAGAAGAAGAAATAGTTGTAAATAGTTGTAATGTCATTATTCATCTATTTTTACTATATATTATTCGTATGATATTTTAGGAGTTCTTTTTTTTTTTAGAAAGATATTTCATGAGTTCTAGAAGAAAATGATCTAGAACATGAAAATTCATTTCGCCTAACTAAAACGCACTGATGTTGAATGAATTTTCATTTATTCAAACAATATTAATATTACAATTTCTATTTTCTATGACAAATATTTGAATTTAAACTCATAATGTGATGATTTTTTTATGTTGAAAATTTTAACGTGAAAATGTGAGAAAATCTATAAACATTTATAAGATATGTGAAGTATTTATTAATTTTTAGATATAACTCATATCATTTACTATGATACAAGAGTTTATTAAATCTAAACGAATGTACAATCTAATGAAAGTAAAATTTGAGATGCAACTGAAGGGATCTACATTTATATGATAGGTTAGCAATGAAATTGAACTATTACCCTAAAATAATTTCAATTTTATGTAAAAAGAAAAACAAAAATAAAAATAAAAAACAAAATCCAATGTCCTAACTTTTTATATAAAATAAATTGTTATAAGTATCAATTTTATATTTAACAAATTTTATAAATATTTTAGATGAATAGCAAAATATTTCAACTTTCATTATTTTTAATTAACTCACTTGATTGTTCTCAATCAATTTCATTTGATTTGTTTTCAATCATTTTAATTTGATCGAACCCATTAGTTTCACTTTATCAGTTAAAGAGCTAGATTGTCACAAATGAGTGGAATGTTCATTATCAGGTTTTGCTATATATATTAATTTTGACGTCAATATTTTTCCTTTTTATTATTCTTCAAAAATCCTCTACGTTTTTTTTCGTTAGAGTCGCATCGTGGAATTTCAAATCAGAGTTATTTTGTTAATTATGAAACTACATCTATGGTATTCAAACCAGAGAGTTTTCATCCAAGTTGTTTCTTTGCAAGTTATTCACAAACCTATCAATAAGGTCTCTTTTTCCCAGATACAACACATTGATTACTAATGATACTAAAATTGTCAAATGACATATATTTAATAAATGAATGAAATCACCTACAAAAGTTGAATTTGACCATATAATATATGATTTAATAATTAAAAGGTTATATATTCGAATCTTTCTACTTTAAATGTTGTGTGGTGAATTAAAAAAAAAAAAGTCAATTAGAAATATAATTGTTATCTATTTTTTTTCAAATACCCTCACTATTTTAATACATTATATAAAATTATGATGGATTTTTTGTTCTTTAAATTTTTAGGGTTAGGGTTTAGAAATATGGGTTAGGTGATTTAGGCATATACATCCCTCCTTTATATATATATATATATATATATATATATATGAAGATATATACGTCAATCATAGTTAAATGGGATTTCTAGAAACACATTAATTAGACGAGTTTTAAGTGGGAAACAATTTATACATAATTTCACTAAAGTTAGAAGTTAGAATTCTCTAACCCTCCATTATTGTTGTTTGAAAAAAAAAAATTTGTTTTAAATGAATCTTGTTTGTTATAGGTGAATTCGTGGTCAAGACCTAATGAAACTCACGAGCTCAATTACAAAAGGTTAGACCCAAAAATGGGCTCCACCCAGTTTACAAGCCTAAATCTTATTCTTAGGACTACACTGAAAGGTCTACATGCTTATAAATAGTCAGTTGAGAGCCTAACAAAATGTAAGATATTCAAAACCCTAAACACGACTCCTCTACACTTTTTGACCTAGCCTGACTTAGGCATCGGAGGCGACGTGGCTCACACCACGTCGTTGTCCAATTTTTTCTTTTTTTTGTAGGTATCTATAGGTTTTTTCTTTTTTTTTGTAGGTGTCCGGATATAATAATCCTTGTCCCCGGCCCCGTTTAGATTACGGGGAAAATATTGTTCCCGCTCACTCCCCCATTCTCCGTGAAATTGGAGATTCCCCGCCCCGATCGGGACGGGTCCCCACAGGGTCCCGGCTCCGCGGTTTAAATGGACATCTCTATTGGATAGGCTAAATGTGAGATATTTAGTAGTACAAAATGGATAAAGCTAAGTGTAAGCTATCCAGTATTACAATTGGATAAGACTAAATTTAAGCTATCTAGTACTACATAATTGATAACGTCAAGTATGAGCTATCTAGTAGTACAAGTTGGATAAGGCTAAATGTAAGCTATACAGTAGTACATAAGAGATAAGGCTAAGTATGAGCTATCCATTACTACAAGTTGGATGAGGCTAAAGGTCAGCTATTAAGTACTATAGAATGGATAAGGTTAAGTATGAGCTATCCAGTAGTACATAAGGAATAAGGCTAAGTATGAGCTATCCAGTACTATAAAATTGATAAGGCTAAGTGCAAGCTATCCAATTCTACAAGTTAGATAAGGCTAAGTGCAAGCTATCAAATTCTACAAGTTGGATAAGACTAAGTATGAACTATCAGTAGTATAAGTTGGATAAGGCTAAATGTGAGTAAATCGAGAAAATTGGACAAAGTTAGCCTTATCTCACAAAACTGTAGTAATGGATAAGGCTAACAAGTTGGATAAGGCTAAGTGTGAGCTATCCAAGCATCATTAAGTTTGAACAAAGTTCTATGGCCAAGGGTGATACCAAGGTTACCTCCCAAATATTCATGGGAACACCCCTATCTATGCTCTGAAGCAATGTCATTGGGTCGTATCCCATGCTAGGACCCTCATGAGACACTCCAAGGCAGCATCAGAACAGAGGAAAGGCTAAAGTGGGGATGATGCATGAATGTGGTGGGTACACAACCTAGATTAATGAACCTATACTCTTGAATTTAAACTAAGTACACTATCTAAACTCAAAAGTGGGGGCAACTATTATAGGTGAAATTCGTGGTCAAGACCTAATGAAACTCACGAGCTCAATTACAAGAGGTTAGACCCAAAAACGGGCTCAGCCCAGTTCACAAGTCCAAATCATATTCCCAGGGCTACATGGAAACGTCTGCATTCCTATAAATAGTCAATTGAGAGCCTAACAAAAGGTAAGCTATTCAAAACCTTATAAACGACTCTTCTACACTTTTTTATCTATACTAACTTAGGCATCGGAGTCGACGTGGCTCACACCACACCGATGTCCAAGTTTCTCTTTATTTTGCTGGTATTCATCCCAACGAAATATAAATTCACTGTTGATCTCGAAAACTAAATTTTGGCATCAACATTGCTAAACTCTTTTATTATTAATTTAATATAATATTAGTTATTTTTCCGAAAATCTCGATCTTGTATGCTATTACCAAATTAAAATTATTAATGCATGTATAGTAATTACATTTAAGATCTAATAAAAAAAAAGGATGGTTATGAACACAATAATAACATATTTTTAAAATTTATCAAAAAGTTGTTTTTATTTTAAAAGAAGAACTAATAATTTGAATAATTTTATTAAAAAGATAAATAGAAGAACAAATTTGCATCAAACATCTCTATCCATCTCTCTAAACTCATCTCAAACTCCTAACTTTTTTTTTTAGATCAATCTCTAACTTCTAACTTTAAATAAGGTTTTACATGCACTTTCCTCTTCCACTCCTCTAATCTTCTTTAAATCCAGCAAATAAAGAATAATTTTAAAATATTTAAGTAGAATTTTGGTGACATTTCATCCCATCGAGTAATAAAGAGATTACAGGTCTAAAATCTTCGGCTCAATATTATTGAATTAAAAGATTTATTTTTCTTTCTTGTTTAGGTGTGTGAAAGGAATCAACATTTTGTCATAATCGAGAATAGGCACACAACGCAGTGACGTTTGAAACTTCAATGTGGTAGGTATCGTCATGCTCAAGACTCCAACTTCAGGTCTCTCTTAGGTAACGGAACATTGACTTTTTTTTATATTTTTATTTGAACTCCATTTAATAACTTTTTTTTAATCATCCAAAAGGTTGGAGGCGACTTGATTGATTGGTGACAATCCATTAAATACCGTAACTTTGTGTAGGGTTTATGGTTTTTATTAGGGATGTACATGAGTTGAGTTGGATTGGGTTGGATTGAAGAAGGTTTTCAACCCAACCCAAGTTTTCGAGTTTGTCACTTTTCTAACTCAACTCAACTCAGTTAAAGAGATAATCCAATCCAAGGGTTGGGTCATGGAGTTTATCAATACATTGCAAATATAAATTTTTTTTAATCAAATTAGTCATACGCTACGTAAACAAAATACAATCTTCAATCATTATAAATGTTAAATATACAAAATATTCAATCAAAACTCACTCACTATTAGGCATATGATCATGGTTTACATAGATGATCTCATCTATATAACATAAAGCAAATTGATAATTAAAACAACAAAAATAGATGACATAATTTGACTTTTTTAAAACAAATAAATAATTAAAATCAACAAAAATAGATGACATAATTCTAGTTATATTTTTATTATGATATATAGATTATAAAGCCTAACAATAATAATTAAATTAAATAAATATACATATAATCTAAATAATTAAGTAACAAAATAATTATGTTATAAGTAAAAAAATATTTTTTGAACTAAATAATAAATTCGGGTTGGTCGGGTTGAATTAAGTTAATTTTATACTTAACCCATGAAAATTTCATGATTTTGAACTCAACCCAACCTAAAAATGTATTTAACCCAACTTAATCTGTCAAATTGAATTGAGTTGTTCGGATTACTCGAATTGTCGGGTTGTTTGAACACCCCTAGTCTCCATCCTTAATTTAACTTAAAAAACACTTTTTTTAAAAAATCTATATACTTAGTATATTTATAAATTTTCTAATTCTAATTTTATTGTAATATTTTTACTATGTTTTTAGACACTAACTTTTTAAGAAAAATGAAACCAATGAATAAAAAACAAGTACAACTAATATAATAAGTATATTTTCATGATTAAGAAATTATGCATTTAAATCTCATGCTCTCTTTTGTTAGTGAACTAAAAAACAAAATCATTTATGAAAAATAATGAATAAATAAATAAATAAAATCTAAAAAGCAAAAAAGCGAAAAAAAAAAAAAAAAAGAGTTATCTAATGAGGCTATAATTAGATCAAGGTTATTGTTGTACAACAAAGAGATAACAATTGAGCACGTCGTAAATCTAGAAACATAAACAAAAACAATAATGTAGGGTATATAGGGGTTTGGTAAACTAATCATAAATTTGAATAATAATTCAACAAATTTAGGAAAAAATATACATCAAAATTTGACATTGAAGAAAGTTTGTAGTTGTGAAAGGTTGATGGGAGAGAATGAGTGGGCGATCATAGTTAAAAATGTTCATTTTTCCTGCGGGAACAGTGCCTAACGGGGCGGGAAATCCCATTTAGACGAGGAATGGGGCCGGGGACGTGGAAAGAAAATTCACTGTGGGTTAAACGGGGCCAGGGACGGGGAATGTATTCCCGTCCCCGTTTCCCCGATCCACGCTCCGTTTTTTTTTTTTTTTTAAATATTTACTTCCTCTAATTTCCATAACCATTCCCTATGGCATATATATATTTTTAAACTTTTGTTAGTATAATATTATAATTATGAGCTGCTAATGTAATGATGTAGCCGTGTCTTCAATAAAAAAATTGTTACCTTTGGCTGTTGTATATTTTTTTAATTATACATTTTTCTCATTTTAATCTTGTAAATTTTAAATAAAAAAAATATTTATGGGTGAAATTATGTATTCAAATGAATATTTTTTCTTAACAATTAACAATATAGTTGAAATTTGATAAATATTTTCTAAGAATAATTAATTATTTGATATTATTATTCATAAAATATTAAAAAAAAAAAATTGAACGGGAAAAATTCCCCGTGGGGAACCCGATCCCCACGAATCCCCCGCGAGAAATCTCTGCCCCAATCCCCAAAAAAAAATGGTGAATTTTCCGAGGACTAGGATTGATTTCGGTGGGGGAACGGGGAAGTCATTCTCCGGCCCCGCCCCCTAGACCTCTCTAATCGTAGCATCTTTACTTTATGTTCAATTTTAGATCCTTTTTTGACTTATTAGAAAGTGCTTAGAATTCACTTCCTTTTTTTTTTTACTTGGATGTTTTACAACTTTTCATCGATAAAAACATGGGTTGTTGTAATTATTTCTGACATATTTTATGTATATAATGGTTATTTATTTCAAATACCAACTCCTAAAATGAGTTAACGTCACTTTTACTCATTCTTTAAGGGTGAGTTTGGAGAGAGTGGATGAATTGGGAAGAGATGAAAAATTAACCAATTTCATGTTTGGGGTGAGGAAAAGAGAGAAGGAGGAAGGCATGGAATGGGAAGAGAAGAGTTAGGGAAGTTTTATTATTATTATTATTTTAATCTTTAATTTAATTTAACATGTTTATTTTTAATATTTTAATAATTACATTTATTTTTATTGTAGTATTTAATTATTTAATCATTTTTTAATTTTTCATTAACGTTTTAATTTATTTCATTTTTTTTACTCGAATCTAAATAATCTCTTAAATTAAGAATTACAGTTAATATTATCGACCAACTCATTCATTTAACATATATGACTATTTTATATATTTTATTTTATTTATTTGTATCTCTTTTCTTTAAAATATATTATTTACTATTTATTTCTTTGATATATCATGTTATTTAATCAATATTTGTAATTATTTATGGATTTGCATGTTTAGGGGGAAAATTTATTTTAATATTCTACAACTTCAATTTAAATGATATTGTGTTGAAAATTGAGATTAAAGATTAAGTTTCATAATCATAACTTATTGAATTATATTTAATTATTATACACTATTTATATTTATCTTTTTATTTTAAAATGCAATCATTATCATTTTTTTAAAATATACAATATCTTAAAATAATATTTACAATTATTTATATACTTGATTTTTCGGCAATAAATTTGTCATACAAAAATATATATTAATAAATATTGGCTTTATTATTCATCAAATTTAATAATCAACATATTATTCATCAAAATTTTTATATGCATACTTTTTAAAAAAAATAAAATGCATACATTCTTTTAAAACATTATTTCCGAGATAATCTAAATACATATTTATATACTTTATTTTAATGGAATAGAATAGTTTTAAATCAATTAAGTATATTTATATAACTAAATTACTATGTTTTGATTGTATTTTTTTTTTAAATATCACTGCTAAATAATCAAACTAGTTAAATTATATTTATTTTAAAATAATATTTCATCAATAAATAAATAAAAAAATATTCAATTATGACTATTATATTAAAAAACTACTAAATATCTATTTTATATATAAAAAAAAAAAAAAAAAAAACTGTAATTCCTCCCTTCTCACCCTACCAAACATAAATTTATTATCACTCATCTTTCCTTCTCTTCCCACCAAAAATTAACTTACTCCCACTTCTCTTCCCATCTCATCTCATTCCATTCCTTCCTAGCCAAAAAAAAATTACTAGCAAGTATTAAAGCTAATCAATAGTAAAATAAAAGACACATAAAGGGATCGACATAATAATTTAGAGTCGTTCGATTGTAAGACCTATGTTCACTTTGCATAAGTTTTGGCTTATGCGAGACAATATTATTAGAGAGGGTTTTACATTACATATGCAACAATAATGTAATTAAAACAGGACAGAACAATATACAACAAGACCATAGAAATAAAATAATCCTATAGGGTGTGTTTGTTTTGGGAGGAGATGAGGTGTTGGAGAACACCTTGTTTGGCCCAATGTGTTGTCATCTCCTCTCCTCTCATTTCATCTCATCTCCTATTTTTCAATTCTTTATTAATATTTTTTCATCTTTTTATTTTTATTATTTTTTTATTTGTATTCTCTTGTGTTTGACATATTTATAGTTATAATAATATTATTATTTTAATCTAAAAAAAATTATTATTATTTAAATATATTAATAATATATATAATTATAGA
>JBBMKA010005197.1:0-11868 GCA_037833695.1 Sechiopsis laciniata | reverse complement strand
TGGTGAAATCTTTGGTATAGAATCGCCAAAAAGACAGCATTTGAGTAACATATGTACGACATAGTAATTAAAATGTTACGGTTCGACATACTTCCCTCTATATATTGTTGAACTAAAAGTTTGTTTTTTCAAGAGTACAAAATCATCACTAAATACAAAGATTTTAAATATAATAATCATTTATTTGTGGATTATCATTATTTATTTCCATTAACAACCTTTTCAATTACACTCATGTATTGAAACTTTTTTTTTAATCTTAAACTCATCTTTCAAATTACTCTAAGAGCTAAATTTAGTTCTTTTGAGGTGGGATAGTAGTTGAGCACTTAAATTTTAAGGTTTGCTTTCTTCAAGGTCTCAAATTTAAGGCAATTGTGATGTATTTCGATGCCACAGTTTAGGAATGATTTAATAATGTTTTGGATTTAGAAAACAAAACTTAAAATTTTCGAGTCATGAAGAAAAAACTTAAACTAACAAAAGATAAGTTAGAGACAATGTGTTGATAGAGATTAGGAATGTACATAGTTAGATTGAGTTTAGAGAATTTTTTGGATGTCTAAGTTACTGAACACACTAATAGAGATTAACCTTTACAAGCCAATAAACCTTTTAGCCATTTTTCCATAACTAACCTTTTAAACCAAATCTCATTTCAAAACATTTGTCAAAAAGTTCAAAAAAGGAAAAAAACAAAATAAGTAAGAGAAAAAGAAAAAAGAAGCAACATCATTTCATTTTATAAAGAGAAATACGAGAAATACTTCTCTACTCGTGAATAAGTAGAGAGACCCTACTTGTTTATATGGTATCACTGAAAATTACAATTGTTTTTCATTTTAATGAAAAAATCAATAGAAAAGAAAAATTAAGATTTGTGGCACCAAATGGTACCACATCAGCAACAACTAGAATCACTCTAGTAGAAAAATATTTTAATTCTTAACCTTCTCCTTTTAACAGGTTTTGAACTTCTCTATTCCTTCCCCTCTTTTCTCTTTCCCTTTGTTGCACATCATTTTGGCTCTTCATCTTCGTTTGAAAAGTTAAAAACCTTTGAATTTGCAATCACTACATTTGAATTAGGTATTATAATTTATATGGCTAAAATTGAAATTTGTATAACATATTATTTAATTTTCTAAAAGTAAACATTTCGTTTACTTTGTATTTATATTCAACTAAATTTGAACTATAATCTTTTAATTACCAATATATTTATGATATTGTTGATCGAATTGTGCGATTTAAAGGTAAGATCAATCCATCAAATTTTATCAAATACTCAAAAGAGTTTTTCAACTAATTGTTTTCTTAAAAGATTTTAACTTTTCCTTTAGTTTTTATTTTATTTTATATTTTTTTTAATAATATTTGAGAATAAGAAATTCCGTTATACATCATACCAATTAAACTTGGCTATTTTTCTTCTTATTATTATTTTTTAAGAAATTGATTAATGAAATGATGTGATTTTGAAATGTCAAAAAGTCGACTGGAAACATGAAAACTAATGAGAAAAGTAACCAAAAGCAGTTGGAAAGTAAAATTAGTTGATTACAAGTCAAATTATAGGTAAAAGAGAAGAAAGAAAATTAAAAAAAATCATAGGTAAAATTAGTTGATTAGGATGGTTTTGAAGAGAGAGATTTTTTGGTAGAAAAAGAAGTAATATCTACCATCATCAAGTCATTTTCAGGTCCAAAAAAAAAAAAAAAAAAACACATTATTTAGCCATGTGCTATGTGTAAGAATTATGACCAAGTGTTCCAAAGCTTACCATTATCACATGGGACAGAATCATAGAAACATCCCAATTTCTTCCCTTTTGTCCCCCACTCCAAAAACAAATCCATTGTAATTCTCCTTGAATATATTTATAACTTTGTAGAGAAATACTTGTGATTCAGTAGATAAACTAAGCTTATGTGGTATTATTACTTGATGCCATTATTTTTTTTTTCTTTTTATAGGGAAAATAAATAATAAAGAAGGAAAAAAAAATTATGGCTCAAGTGCTGCCACATCAACCAGTAGAGCTTGTCTACTCTTTTTCTCAACTTTTTATAACAAAACATGATAATTCAACCAAGTTCTATTATGTTTAGATAACCTTTTTTCATATCAATTCATTTCTTTATTGGTTAGTTTAATGAACTTTTGGATTACGGGATACTTAAACTCTAAAATTATCTAAAAGATGCTTAAACTTTGAAAATTTGTGTATATAAATTTCTGACATTTTCAATACATATTTATTTTTACAAAAATCGTAATAGATCATTGTACATAAAATTTATGGTTATATCTAATAAAAACTACTTTTTATTTGTACAAATACACTAAAAATAAAAATTAAAAAACTTATTAAACACTAAATAAAGATTCAAATGTCGAAAAGTTGGAGCTTGGGCTCTCTTATATCCGAGGTAGCCACCCACTCCAAGGATTGGATCCGAGAGATATTAAAATTTTTTGTTTTTAAGTTTGCCAATAACTCAAATCAAATATATCTAGATTAATATGATTAAAAGAGACCTATGAAAGGCATTAAGAAGAGGCTAAGAAGTCATGACTATTGAAATTTTTTTGTTCTTATATTTAGCATGCTAAAGTAGACCACAGACTTAATTTAATACTATTTCTCATGTACTAAGGAAAAAGTAGTTGAAATAAATGCACTAAAGAAAAGGTAGTTGAAATAAATGACATTAGAAGTTTGAAGTATTTCCAAAGTAAAAGATTAAAAGCTATATTGGCTACAAATTTCCCGTTTTTGCGTTCACCTACCTAAAATAATGGCTATATAGTTTTGGGTTTGAAATTAAGCCTATATAATCATTTATAAGTGAAATAATAAGAAAATATATAGATAAAGATGGCTAGATAATACAGATACACAGGTGGTAATTATGCTTATTTATTGAGACCGCCAATCTTAGAGAAATTGATTAATTAGTTCAAAAAATAAAAACTTGAATAATCAAATAAGGTTAAATTAATTTTAGCCGCCATCTTTAATATTATTTGTAATGCCCACTCCAACTCTTAGATTTGGCCAAATTCAAGGTCATAGCCATTACAGATGGTCTGAGAGTGAAACTTCGCCTTCTAAGATGTGATTTGAAGAGGAACCAATGCAAAAGTTGGTGAGCATATTATGTTCAAGGGCACATGAATGAATCACATCCCAATAAAATGGATTTAAACATATAAAAGTTATATGAATGAATCACATCCAAACAAAATGGATATAAAGATATGAAAGTCATAATTAAGAAAGGTTTATGAGAATTGATAATTGTTATACATATCAACAAAATATACATTTCTTCTTTATGGTTCAATCGTACAAACTCCAAAGTTAATTAGCATACTTAACTTTAAACAATTCTTGGTTGAGTCGCAGGTGATGCAAGGAAATGTCGAAGCTAAGAAGGGCCAAATCTAAATTCTGAATTTTAGTCCGAATGTTACTTAATCAATTTAGTGTTTATTAAGTCGTTAACTTTTAATTTTGTGAATTTAAAAACTTCCAAAAAAACCTATTAAAAAACCTTGGTAGGGATTTGATGTTTTTATTCGTGTGTAAGCAAAGTAGAGACCAAAATTGATGCATAACCTAATGACTAAAATATTATAAATTTAAATTCCTCACCTCCAAAATGTTGTTAAATTGTTAAAAAAAAAAAAACCTTTTTGAAGTTCATTGGATCTATCCAATACCAGAACACTTTTTCAAGTTTATGAAGAAAAGAAACATAGATTTGAAAGTTAGGGATTGACTAATTGAGTGATCTATTCCATTAATATACGTGGTATATACAAGTTGTAAAGTGTGATAATAGAAACTTACAAACACCTCCGGTCAGTTATTAGCCACCAGGGTATTGGTTTTTATGCCTGCCCTACAAAATTAGCAGCCAGCAAAGTTTACTTATCTGAGTATTAAAATTTACCATCCACTCCATTTTGAACGGCTTTGATGGCGGCGACTCGAGCGGCCGTGGCTGCTCTATTAGCAGCAACCACAGCTTTATTCACTTGTTCATCCAGCCGGGGAAGGTTTACAGCATTCCTTGCTGCCTTTCTAGATGCCTGCTTTTTGTACAGACATGATCTCAAATCAGAATGAACTCAATTCACACTAATAGTTCACACTCTCATAACAATGGATGGATTAACAACAATAATGAAAACTGAAAAGTAGGTAACCTGAACGGATTGGAGAACAGCATCGCTTAGCGGCGAGAGAGGATGCTCGAGACTCCCAGCACCCCATTTTCCGCATTTGGCTTCGCTGTTTCGAAAAGTATACTTGCCATAGCCTTGCCTTTGACCTTCGTGCCATGATCCTTCGTAACAATGGTTGTTTGCAAAATTGTAAATTCCGAAACCATGTACTTTGTCCCCAAAGTATTCTCCAGCGTATCTGTCTCCATTTCTACAGCACAAGAAGATGCATTTTGGGATTCTAGTCAAATTTATGTACCCCAAAAGAAAACGAGCCAGCTAGTTTCTCAATAAACTAATGACTTTTCAATGCTAATTGCTAGGTTCGTAAAGATGAGATAATCAACGAGATGGGTCCTCGGAGAGGATCCTATAATATATTGTAGCTTAAAGTCAAATTGAGCTCACAATTTATTATTGCATATTCTATCTCTTGGTAGATTTGAAAATATTATGCACAGTGAAAAGAGGGAGCAAATTTTCTTACGCCTGTTCCAAGGCCCAGATTCAAAAGACAATTAAGGAATTTAGAATTAACCTCACTCGTGATTTCAAACATGAGACCTGTAAAGAAACATATTCTAAAGACCCCAAGCCTCTACCACAGAGACTGCTTTGGGGTCAGTGAAAAGAGAAGGCGAATTCAGAGACGTTTCTTTGTTATAGGTAAAAGAAATAACCAAATCGCTTCGAACCCAGATGTTCATAAGACAAAAAAAAATTGAGACAGCCTAGAACCAGATGATCGTAGTTACCAATTCTAGCAGGATTACGTTTATACAAAGATAATTTATACCAGTACAATCAAGCAGATTCCTACCAAAAACGCAACCAAATTGAACTTATAACCATAGTGCAGATGACATCTACAACCAAATTTTTTGGCTCAAATAGTTCATTGTTGTATTTAACTGTAAGCAATCAAAATCCACAAAAACAGTAATCCGATGAAAATCCAAGCACAAAAGCGTCAGAGAAACCGTTTAGAGCTCAAAAACAAACCAAAACGATTGAAATGCCTAAATAATTGCAAAAATATACCTGAAATAGTAACATCCAAGACCATGCTTAACGCCGCGCTTGAATTCACCAACATAGCAGCTACCATCAGCGCAAGTCTGAAATCCAACGCCATGGCTTTGGCCATTACACCACTCACCAGCATAGGAATCCCCCGTGTAGAACTTGTATACTCCAAATCCATGTCTAAGACCGTGTCGATAGTGGCCCCGATACCGACTCCCCTTCGCCCAGTTCTCGACGCCATAGCCGCCATATTTCCCATCAACCCAATCTCCTTCGTATCTTCCACTTCGGAAATAGTTGTAAACCCCACTTCCATGACAACTCCCATTCTGAAACTCTCCCTCGTAGAAATCGCCATTGCTATAGCATTCTACGCCATCTCTGATGATTTCCCCCTCCTTTTGAGCCTCGTCTTCGGCTCCATTCGATTCCCCAATGTACCACTGGATCGGAGTCGAATCCGATCTCGAGAAACAGAATCCCTGACATGAATGCTTCATAGAACAAAGAATCCGTAAGATTAACTCCTTATTCATGCTCACAAACACAAGCGTAATAGCAACAAAAATCAGAGCCAACAACAAATTTTCGGACGGGAGTAGTCCATCCTTCCTCAGAAAGACGAACGCGAAGAGCAGCGAGAAGAAGGTAAAGCAAAGAAGCAAAGCCATAGCAAGAACACGGCTCGCAAATCGGTTCGATCCGGTTGTCGGAGACGAACCGGACCTACGAGGCTTCTTAGGTCTCTGCTTCTCTTCATCGTCACCCTCCCGATGATCGTCGATAACGTCCCCGTCGGTGACGGACGATCGGAAAGTAGGTGACGAACGGAGTAACGACGACTGAGTTCTCGTAAGCTTCAACTGACTTTTCTGACCATCCATTTCAATTACAAGCTCGATTATGGCCGAATCCAAATCTTGAATCCAACTTTTCTCCTTCAAAAATCAATCCTATACCTCGAAATACTTACCACAAATTTATTTCTGTGCTCCGCCGGCAACATTTCAGAGCAACGGCGAAGGATTACCAGTATCACAGTGCACAAATAAGCAGATACAGAATTCGAAAGAGAAAATTGAAAAAGAGGATGAAGAAATTCAAGTTTTCTTCGATTTTGTTCTCGATTGAATCAAATGCAATTTGGAGATAATTGAGAGAAGAAAGAAAAAAAAATGATGCCAATCGGAGACGATGAACCAGGTTTATATATTTATAATGAGAATCGTTGGATGGGACCCAGTGAGGAATGGCGTGTAATCTGGGCCGTGGATTAGTTTGACGGTCAGATTGAACTGTAGAGGTCTTCGCGGGATGTTTACGGTCGTCAGATTTAGATTCGAAGATTAATGATTCCATGTAGTTGATTTTGGTAAAAGTGAGTTACGTCGTCGTCTAATCAGCGTTGCATTTCATTTGTTGATTTGATCGGACGGTCAAGACTACTGTAACTGTAGTTGGGTGGATATTTTTTTTTGTGGTCAAAATTCTATTCGTTTGATGAACGGTAATAACTGGTGCTTTAGCCCATAGTTTTCATGCTTGGCTCTCGCGTTTCAAATTCTAATCTCATGGGTTAAGTGCAAACCCTATTAACTACTACCTTTGTTGAACACTACTATGAAAACTTTAGATATCAATTTGATGCCCACCACTCTAATAACTAACCTATATGGTTCTACTGCTCTCAAATAACACGAGAATTAAATATCGATTTTTAAGTTTGAATCCGTGACCGTGATGTTGAATTAACTTACTACCAAGTAATGAAACCATAAGACTGTTGACTACATGACGATTATCATTGGTGATCACTATATGACAACTTTGGCGATCCAACCCCTTTGATGACCATTTCGAAGATCCCTAACAATCTGAAGACTCGACAACCATTATCGACAACCACTTATGTTGAGGATTTTAGTGGACTATTTCTCTCCTAACTAATTTGTTTTGAAATTAATGTTTTTACTATCTTATATGATAATAAAGCCCATAAAAGTCCAAAGAGATATATATTTGGTTCAATAAAATGAAATTGAGATTCAATCCAAAATTGGTTAGTCTAAAAGTAGCATCATCTTAAAGGAAATATATTGAGGATCATAGTGGACCACTCTTCTCATAATAAATTAATGTTATTATAGATGTTCATACTATCTAATAACTTAATAGTTACACCAAAAACCAAAGCTTAAATATCATTTTGGTCTATAAATTTTTTAACTTTGTTCCATTTTTGTAGTTGGATATTTAAATGTTAAATTTTAGTCTCTAAATTTTCAAAAAAATTTAAAATTATTCTCTACGATAAATTTAAAGTTAATATTAATATAAATTAGTTTAATAATATTAATAGTTTGAATACAAGCAAAAACGGGTATATTTTTAAAATTTATTGAGAAATATGATATTTTTTTAAAGAAAAATTAACAAAATATTTCCAATCAAATTTAGTTTTTTATAAATTAAAAAAAAAAAAATTGAACATTTGAAAGGTCACAACCAAAATGAATAAATTTGAAAGTTCAATAATTAAAATAGAACAAATATGAAAGTTCAATGATTAAAATAGAACAAATTTAAAAAACATAAAAATTAAAATTAGATATTTAAAAATTTAAAGACATTCAAAATCTAAAGAAGAAATTGATATTCTTGAGCTTAAAAATTAGTCAAACCCAACCTTAGTAGATCCCTTTATTTCGTTTAAAGAACTTCACGATTCCAACGACCCAAAATAGTGCCCAATGTTTTTCTTTTAAAATCTAAGTAAGTAAATTTGATGTTTTAGTTAGAGATATTCACACGCGGATGAGGACTACCATCTCCATCCTATCACTCTCCGTCTCCACAAAATTTAATGAAATTTTGCACGGATGAAAGTGGAGATTTTTAGCAACAAATTTACAATAATCGAATTTCGCGTGAGAAATTGTTTCTCATTTCATTTTTCTTATTCATTTTTTAAAATCTCAACTCACTTCAATATTCTTTTTTTATAAATGGTTAATTTTTATTAATTAAGAGCAATATGTATTAAAAATATAAAATACAAATGAGTAGGGAATTGGAAAACAAGATGAGAAATATATTTTTCATCCCCATTTCATTTAGTTGGCGAACTTTTTTTTCTCCTCACTAACTTCCTTATTTTTCATCTAAATTAGGGTTCATGTGCGGAGAGAAAATGAACATCTCTAATTTAATCATGTTTTAATCTAAAGATGTTTTTTAATTCAACAATATTTGATCATGGCCAAATTAACTCATAACCTTTTAATTATTAGTTCATATATCCTGGGTCGGTTGGATTAAGTTCTTATGGACTTAAAGAATTTTAAAATTAAATGTGTTTATAACGCTTTAATTTCATAATTTAATTCCTCAAATTTGCATTCAACATTTATTTTTTTTTATAGAACAATATTGGAGAAAGATGGATTCAAACTTGTAACCTTATGATTACTAAGTTATACAAGATAGCGTTAATAGTAGAAAGGGAATAAGCAAAATTGATTCAATACAAGAAGAAAAGTCATGGGATCGCATCTTCTACCCTCAATTATTATAAAATTCAATATAAAAAAACAAAAAATCCTTAAATTACAACATAATTAAAATTATAGATGTTGATTTTTTTTTAGGGGTGGTTGAGTAGACCCATACACAACCAAAAGGAATAATAAGAGTTACGGACACGAGATAATGATTTAATTCTAAATACAAAGGAGTCTAAATATTTTATTTAATTGATTCTTGAATAGTAAATATTGAGGCAAACACATCTGCATATCTTCTTCTTGTCGTTCATAGTCTTCTTCTTTAAGATAGGGATGTTGAAGTAACATATCAGCCGTCCATCGTCGAGTAAAATCTTGATCAAAACATTTTTTAACGAAGTCCTTTCCTTCAATAGATAACTCTAGAGGTATTTTTGGTATTTCCATATCAAACACAAGTTTTTTAATCAATTGCTCGCGACTTAAGCCATCGCCCCACACCGATTTTCCCGAAACCATTTCAATCAAAACACAACCCAACGACCAGATATCAAGAGCGGCATTGAACTCGGGAAAGCGTACCGATTCCGGAGACATAAACATGGGGCTTCCTTTAAACACGAACGAACCACAATCCTCATTCTTTTCGCCACGTCTCATGGAACACCCGAAATCTGCAATCTTCAACTTCATCTTGCCATCACTCTTAGGGAATGCAAGAATGTTCTCTGGCTTGATATCCGCATGCACAAACCCTTGGTCGTGAATGTTCGAAAGCCCTCTAAGTATCATTCTGAGATACTCCTTCACCTCGTCTTCGGATAACTTCTTCGGACGTTTAATCAAGTGAGCTAAAGTTCCTCCCGCGGCGTACTCCAACTTCAAATTGTAAATAGCTTTCGAGGAGATAGGATCCGTAGTTATCTCGCTCCCGAAACACTGGACTATTTCTGGACATCCAATGAAATGTTTCAAAATATGTTCTTCCTTCGATAATGTAGAGGAACGTTCAACGAAGGCTCTTTTAATGGCGATATATTTGAGAGATTCTTCTGTGGTTTGTTTTGCTAAGAACACTTCGCCGAAACAGCCTACGCCTACCACCTCGATGAAATCCCAGTTTGCCATTGTTTTATTTGAGCGTTGAAAATATTCGTTAATTAATATTATGTGATCAGTTGGGGGTCATTTTTATAGGGAAGATATTCCGTTTACTAAAAGGAAAATGTATCTGATCTAAAACTTATAATGGAAAAGAAATTCAAAATTTTAGTTGATATTCAATATATTTTTAGTTAGTTTTAAACTCTGTATTTAAAAACAAATCCTTTTTATCTAAAAAAAGATATATCCTTTTCAAATAAAAAAGATATATAAAAAAAAAAAATCAAAATTTTTAGTGGACTTATAAAAATTGAGTAAATTATAACTTTAGTACCATATATTTAGAAAGTAAAGATTTAAGTTTTTATAATTCTTATAGTTAAAAGTTTTTTTGAATTTTTTATGAAATTGCCATCTAGATTACCCCATTAATTTAACAAGGATATGAGATGTCTTGGCTTTTCAAAATGACCGAACATCTTGCGAAGCTCATATAAAGAATTTTTTATCACCTTTTTATATCTTTTCTCAAACATGAGTTTTTAAGATATCATGTTGACAACATCCGTTAAAAACCTTTTGGTTCTTACTAATTTTATATATTACATATTTTATGAATGACATATGCCAATTCATATTTAGTTAAGTCTATTTAGATATTATATTTCTTGTTTATATGTGAATAAAAGATGAGAAGCAACCTTTTTTTTTTGGAAAATAGAAGAAACCTATTTAATGAACTAGATGAAATAATGGTTTTCCATCTCACTTTTAATGGATTATATTATAGTTTTTTCATTGAATATATTCATATAAAAATTATTTTTTATCAAAACTTACCAAACATGTAAAAATATTAATTATGTCATCGAGGTTAATATATATATATATATACACACACATATATACACACACACACACACACACACACATATATATATATATATATATTATGAAGAACATAAAACGAAATAGTGCCAGCATGTATCAGGAATGGGGGGAAATCAGACCTGTGGTTCTCCTTCAGAACGGTTCCATTTCTCAACAAGGCTGATTATCCTGAAACATGGTTTCTTTGTCAGAAAGCAAACAAAGATTTTAAACGAAATGGTAGGAGAAAGTCAAGCAAATATTATAGGTAAGTTCGGTAACTTCAAAATGCAAGAAAGAAAGAAATTAAGCTTGCCTGTGGGATGTGTCATTCATATAAAATATCGGGGGAGAAGTATCGAGACAAACTGCATGAAATTGGTTGCTGTCATTGCATGTCAGTTGTGCGAATGATGCAAAATCACGATTTTTAATAGCTTCTTCCATAGCCAATACACGCTTTGGTACAATTTCCTATAATAAGAAAACAGAGGAAGACGTGAATATAAGGGTATGTTTGGAGCGATGGTTGAGTTATAAGAAATAATAATTATTATAATTGGGGAGGTTATAATAGCTTGCATTTGGGGTGCAGATTATAATAATAGGGGATGATAATCTATGTAAGGGGTACATGTTTTTTTTTATAGGAAACAAAACATTTCATAGTGAAATAGTTACATGTCAGGGGTGCATCTTATTATAACATATCGGAGAGTTATATCATAACAGTGAGGTTTATCATAACAGAGAGTTATTGTAGTTGGGATGAAGGATTATGGGCTAACACACTGGTTGTTATAACCAGTGATCCAAACACAGATTACTCAACCGATCCCACCCTTAACGATGACCCAAACACTAAATATTTCTGAACTACGAAGCACCTAGACATGGATATAAAGATAACTTTTTTTACTACAAAGGCGGTTAAAATGCCTGATAAAAAACAAACCAGTTAAAATAAAACTAATAGCAGATATCTGAAAAAAAATTACCTAGAACGAAAAGAACAAATAAAATTTCTAGGTATGTTAATACCATATTAACACTAAACCCAATAGGAATTAAGACGATTGAGAATACCTTTGCTCTATGTTGTAAAAGCAAACTCGTGTCTACAGTATCT
>JBBMKA010005196.1:0-11869 GCA_037833695.1 Sechiopsis laciniata | reverse complement strand
TCAATGCTTGGAGAATAGATCGTTTGACCCTTGCATTTCCTTCATACTTTTTCTTCATGGAATCCCATATTTGCTTTAATGTGCATTTCTCCAAAATTTGCTCAAGAGTGGTTTTATCTATAGCTTGAAATAGATAGTTTTTTACTTTAAGGTCCTTCAACATCAACACTTCTGATTCTTTCTTCTGCACATCTGACAATATAACTTCTTCTTCTGATTCAATAAAACCAGTCTTAATAAGATGTCAATACCCTTTTGATTTCAACAAATTTCCATAAGCATGCTCCAATGGTCATAATGGCCGTAAAAAATTGGAATGGATGGCTGCATGAAATGCTTATCTTCACTCATTTTCTCTAGAAATCACTCAAAACAAAAACTGCTGTTTGTTCTCAGACTCTTGGCTCTGATACCAATTTGTAGAGAATAAAGAAGAACTCTAATCAAATTGGAAATGAATAATGTTGTTATTTGAAGAAAAATGGTGGCTTAAATAGCCTTACAAGGAAGCTAATAATAGCTCACTAACAACCCACCAAAACTAAGGCGATGGAAAATCGGAAGGTTTATACTTTCTCAAAATTATCATGGTATTAAAGCTCATAAACCCGAACGGATATTCGGTCCAATAAAATTGAAAAATTGAGATCCGATTCAAGATTTATAAGTCCAAAAGAGGCATCATCTTGAGGGGTATGTTAAGGATCCCACATCGAAAAGAATGTAGAGCCAGTATGAGTTACTCCGCTCATAGCCAATTGGTTTTGAGGTGGAAGGTCATATTCTCATTAGGGTTGCAAAAAAAAAAAAAAAAAAAAAAAAGAAAAGAGATAATCGGCAACATGATCAACGACAATTGACGATTCGTGGAATCCACGTGATTCCTGTGATGCAATAACGCATCCTATTAGCGGTATATTCTGTTCGGCGACGTGATCAACGACAGTTTGATGAATCGTAAAATCCGCGCAATTCGTATGGTGCAATAACACATCCTACTAGCGGTATATTATGTTCGACGATGAAATCGACAGTAGAAGGAGCACTCTTGTGCATGAACTGCAATAACTTTGCTTTGAAGACTTTATTTTCAGGTTGGTCATGTCAACTTACATGCTCGAACTTGAGGGGAATGTTAGGAATAAAATATTGTTAAGATATTCTTGTTACGAATAAAATATCGTTAAGATATTTTCTAGATATTTGATAGGATTTGTTAGGAAATTTTTTTAGATTTGATATTTCATGTACTATATATTTGTAGAAAGTTAATGAAAAATCGGAAAGTTTATACCTTTCTCAAAATTATCAACTAATCTCATCCTTTTAGAGTTTTACGATTTCCTTCCATTATGTTTCTTGATTCTCTCTTTTTTATTTATTGTTGAAATTTTTATGGGTTCTTGCTTTAAGGGGTGTATTTCTATTTTACTCTTTAATGAATTGTCCCTCGCTAAATTGAAATTTTGACAAGTTTGAGCAATGAGAAGGTTAGATTCTTGAGAAACTTTACGAATGTTACTTCAATGGCTGGATGGATATGGCAGAGGATTTTCCTTTGAGGGAGGTTGAAATTTTGTATTTTGAATTTTAAAATCAAATTAACTAAATCTCATAGATTTTACAAGTTGTTATTACCGATAAAATTAAAATTATTGATATATTATTTTTGTTTGTTATTTGTAAATCTAAAGTATTATGTTTTTTTAGTTTGTTAGGAGTAAATCTAAATTAGGGTTAATTAAGATAACTACATTTGATATGAGGAATATAAATGTCTAATTCATTTTAATTAATTATTAAAAAAACCTAGAAAAATCAGAATTAGCTACCAATTTTAAGTCTAAAAAAGTTTATTAAATTACTTTTGTGAATTTAGCCATTTTCCTAATTCACCCTTTAAATAAATTAACACCAATCAAAATAACCAACTGTACCACCAACCTATTTGATATATCGATAGAAATTTTGAACCTATAATTTTTTTAATTATCATGTTATATATAATATATTAATAGAGTTATGTTTTGTTTGACAATCCAAGACGATTATCATGTATGAATGTCAAAATTAGAAATTAAAATTTAGACCATCTTCTAACTTTAAATATTGTCAAAATAAACATAGTTTAACCGGCATCTTATACTAAAGACATTGAAGTTAGAGATTTAATTTCATCCTAGCCTTCATATTGTCAACAAAAAAAGAAGTTTAATTATTCAAATATATATATAAACAAAATTAAACATATGCGACTAAAAATATGAAAGTTCAAGTATAAGAGGATTATAATATTACTATTACAGAGGGATATATAAAGTAAAAAATTGAAAAAAAAATAACATTAACATTTTCTAAAAAAAAAAAATTCAAATTGGTAAGAATACTACAAACTCTACATTAGAGATATTGCTCTCTCAAATAAAATGAAAGTCGAATTCTGATTTTTAAAATTAAATTCATAAATATAAATTGTATTGAACTATAACTAATCAGCCAAATCAACATTAAATTTTGTTCACATCAAACATAAAAAGCACAAACAAAATTAATTAGATAAACTAATCCATGTGATCCTAAAGAGATAGTTAGTGTTCAGTCTTTGTTTGTTAGATTAAATTGAATTAGAATAGGTTTTCATTGTTATTTTAGTTAACTATAAATTTTATTTAAAATTGACTATAAATTTTATTTAAAATTTTATTAACTAAAATTGACTATCCATATGAATATTGACTATAAATTTTATTTAAAATTTTATTAAATATTTTTATGAATATTGACTATAAATTTTCTTTAAAATTTTCTTATATATATATATTATATCTTAAAAAGTTTTCTAATCTTAATGTTTTTAACAAAATTAATTGGTGATTGTTTGAAATAATAACTGAATTGGTCTTAATTAATAGTATATCCCTTTTTTTTAATTAGTATATTTTGTTTATTTCAAATTGATTCACTACTTAAACATTAAGATTTTGGAAAAAGAATCTAAAAAAAAAACGATTTTATGAAAAATAAAGAAAACAAAACTTAAGTTGAAATTTGTTTTCATGAGGTCAATATTAACTTAAAAAATTAATTTCTAATACATAACTATATCAATATATAAGTGAAATAGAATATAAAAAAATAATAATAAATGTCCCCAAGCGGTGGCGCAGTGGTTGAAGATTTAAACTTAGTATGCTCCATTCAAGATCTTGGGTTGAAGACTTAAAAAATTATGTTCAATATTAATTATAAATTGATTAAAAAAATTTATTAATTATTTGTTAACTTTTTTAATTTAAATTTAAGTAACTAAAAAAAATTGTGAAAAAAAAATTCATAACTTTTCTTACAATAACCTGCACCTTAAACACCTTTATCATAACCTTTGTCTAAAATTACATAATCGGTGCCCCAAATACACCTTTATACTTTTTAAAAGGGTTTAAAATCAGTTCATATAATAAATTTGAAATTAGTATTGATGAAACTAGTCCAATGTAACAAATTTCAAACTATTTTTTGGAAATTCATGACCAAAATCAAATAAAATTTAACGTCAATCAAAATTATATTTTAGCCTAATTTCTTTCACTCTTACCAGATTAGAATTAAAAATACATGAAACTAACTGAAAATATATTTCAAACAAAGATGGAGATAATTGTATGAATAACACGTCAATGATTGCCGATAAACTTTAAAATTGAAACCCTAATGCATCGAATTTAAGCATTTTGTTTTATTTAATTACAATAGATAAAAATATTAAAAAAATTATGTTTCATTATTTTTAGTCAATAATAAATTATATGCATGCACAATTAGTTTTTAACGACTACTTGACATGCATGACCCCTCACAATCAAATCAAATATATTTTTATAAGCAGAATATTGGCATAGGCATGAAAATATACAACAGGAAGGTTAAATTGACTTGTTTTTATTTTATATGATTAAATTAGGTTGCCTAAGTTCCCAACTAAATTAATAATTTATCAATACAATATAGTTTGATTGAGAAAAATCAAAACAAACCTAACTTTCTTTCATTTCCAATTTTCCATTATCATTTTTTAAAAAACAATTATTCCCTTCAAATCTAGCAAATTGGTGTGAAAATGGCAGCCATGTTGCCATCAATATGAAAGAGAGAAAGAAGTAGAGATAAGAGCCTAATAAAAGCAGAAAGCTCTACTGACATCTTATACAATTTAATAATTATGAGGTTATAGGTTCGAATTCCCCTTACTCCAATATTATTGTATCAAAAAAAAAAAAAAGTAGAGATGAAGAAAAAAAATCATTTATTCTCATTTATAAGCTAATATTGTTTTTTTTTTAACTCTATATATAGTACATTTATAGGCTAGTATATTAGCACATATATCAAATGATTTAATTCTTTTGTTTAAATCGTGAGAAAAGATTTAAATACTTGATTTCTTAATCATATATCATCACATTATGCCTCTTCCACTCTAATTTTGTTGACTATTAGATTTTAATCATCATGCTAATAAAAATAATAGTTCAATCAAGATAAGAATATACCTATAATTAAAATGTTATAAATTTTCATGCTCATACTCCAATTATTACTCAACTAGAAAACAAACTGATCGAGATATTTAAGACTTAATAACTATTTGACTTTTTATTTTTTTTAAAATTAAGTTTATAAATCTTATTTCCACTGTTAGATTTTGGTAGTTTAATATCTACTTTTCACTTATTAATTTAAATATGCTCATGTTTTGGAAACTAAAAAGAGTTCTCCAAGAACCCCTTTATTTATGGTAATTAAGATTTGTAGTGTTTATTTGAAAAAAGATGAAAAATTATTAAGTAAAGTAAGAAAACAAACCTAAACAAGAATAATAATTGAACGACATTATTGTACATCTATAACCCGAAAGATTATGGATTCAATCCCCTTCTTTGTTGTTGAACTATAAATGAAAAAAATAGAACAAACTTAACTTTTAAAATCTTGAAATAAAAAATTAAATGATTACTAAAATTGATCTTGAATATTTATTTTCAATATATATATATATATAAATAATAAAATCGAGTCATAAACTAAATCAATATATATGTTTTTAAAGTAAATAGATCAATTTAAACTAAAAAAAAAAAAAAAGAAACAGAGTTTTAACAATCTAACAAAGAAGGAATTTCCTACTCAAATTGTTGAATTAAAAAAAAAATTAAAAAAAAGATAAAATTGAAATGAATGAACGCCGATTTTTTCGATTTAAGTCACACCCGTAGTAATCGAACCGCCCTTAGTTTGCTATTATATCTATATCTATAAACCTACAGCAGCTAAAAGCAATATTTTATCTTTCCCATAGTTGAATATTCCTCTTACCAAATTCAAAAAATATATATATTTTTAATATAAATATATTGTTATTATAAAACTAATAAATAAAATAAAATTATACAGGATAATTATTGATAATTATATCCATTTATTAGTTGCCTAAAAAAGTCTTTGCCATTGACCTTTACACATCCAATAATGCGTTATATAGACTGCAAACTCCATGCATGCAACTTACGAATATTGATTCAATTAGAACATTATAGCCGGAAAACTTATGAAATAAACTAATACACTATTTAATGTTAAATAAAATAATCAACCATTACTGAATTAATTTGTTTAAAATGCGGTCGATTTGTCATTTTGTTTATTTTAAAATAAATATTAATTTCATATTTTTACGGGTTAATTTTCTTCACAAAAAATAAATATGTTTCATTAAATTAACTTTGAATTACCCTCGGTTATGATTTCATTCCAATTGGCTTGCTTAGTATTAACCATAGTTTATTCATTAATTTAATTTTATCATTAGGGTGTGAAGTCGTTAATGTTTAATTATGTTGCGAAACCAAAAACAATAGATTGGATCAATATGTATGTGTTTCGAGTTTTTTTTTTTTTTTTTTTTTTGAGTATATATTGGGAGAGGGGGACAAATACCGATTATCGAGATCGAACCTATGACACTGGTGTTGAACTGGTTTGCAATCAAACAATGAAATCATTGCGTTGACCCATTCGATGTATGTGTTTCGAGTTGATTTGAAAGAAAGAAGAAAAAACACACAACCTCAATTACTTCCACACTTTTAATTTAGTTGAGGGTGTATATATATATTTATTATTTATTTATTAGACTCTAGAATATTTCCATTAAATCGAAAGCTTATCCACATCTTCGACTCTGAAATATTGATTTAACTCATAATAATTTAGTCCAGGGAAATTGGAATTATATTGGACAGTATTTATCGAAAATTAGAATATTAATAATTGTATTGTTGATCATTAAAGTAAATTAATTATAAATATAAAACAAGTGAGTAGCCTCTAGTTTACAACTTTTAAAAATTTGGTTTTCACACTTGTTTACTTGCTTATAAAATAAAAAATAAAGAAAAAACAAAGTTAGAATAGAAAGTCTTAAACCCGAGGTCACATTACAACCACTACTTGGAATGCCATCAGTGTCAAAATCAGAAGCTGCATAGGGATAATTATTAATTAAACCGGCGTTCCTCTAATATATATATATAACTAAAGTAGAAATTTGGAAGTTTTTTTTTTTTTTTTTTTTTTTAAATATATGTGATTTTAGAAATTAAAATTTAGTCAAATGATTAGTAAGAAGTTAAAATTTAATTTTCATAATTTTAAAAATTAGAATTAATCATATAGTTTTAGTCTACTTCATTTGTAAAATATGTGGTGGTAACTATTTTTGTGTAAATGGTATGATTTTTGTCCGATCAATTATCTAGGCACATTGTCATCGTTCATGAATGAAATATAAATGGTTACTTTCACATATTTAGCTGCATACAACTATGAAGGGTCTAAATTATTGTTTGCATTTTATTCATGATAAGGACTAAAATTTAATTATTAAAATAGTAAGGATTAAATTCTATTTTTCTTGAATAATATAACTAAATTATAGTTTTTAAAGTTATGAAAACTAAATTCTATCTATAAAGACCAAATTTATAATTAAAAAAAAAAGAAGAAAAGAAACATGGCTCCACAAAAACAACTTTACATAAATACACTTAACTTTTATCATCGAACATACTATTTGACTATATAATATTTGGATGTCTAACATTTTTTTAAAATATAATTTTTATGTAGATGACTCTTGATTGAATAAATAATCTCTTCGATTTAATTTTTTTTTTTTTGGACCAATTAAGTCAACTTATAGCATATGGTTAACCTCATATGCTAATTATTCTTACTTTGAACGATATAGACATTTAAAATCTCGACTAACACACGATTTACATATATATTTTTTTAGAATATAACATACACAGATAAACAAAGCAAGTAATAGAGACATGTCACAAGCACACATTGAATTTTCAAAATAATAACAACAACCATGCAATTTTCTTAAGTCTTTTTAACGACTTCAAAATAGACATTTCTAAGAGTAAACTAAAACCAAAAATAATAAATCCAAAATCTTTGAAAAAAGCCCAAAATAAACCGAACCAAAAAATGAGTTGAATACGAACCAAAATGGAAAATTGAAAACTCGAATTCTTTTCTTTCCCTATAAAAAGGGGACTCAAAGCTCCCCAAAAACCAAACCATTAAACAAAAATGTCAGCCATTGAAAGCCCTTCATTTCTTTTTCTTTTTCTTGTTTTAATTTTTCCATTTTCCATTTTAGCTTATTCTGAAAACGAGGTCACAACTTGGTGCAGCCAAACGCCATATCCATCCCCATGCGAGCACTTTCTCAAAGCCAAATCCACCACCAAAAAATCCCCGATCGCAACGAAATCCAACTTCCTCGGAATCTTAGTCGAAACGGCGCTCGAACGCGCCGTTTCGGCTCACAAAACCGCACTCGCCCTCGGCCCAAAGTGCCAAAACGGCCAAGAAAAATCTGCATGGACCGACTGCATCCAACTCTACGAACAAATCATAAACCGAACCACCTCCCGATCATGCTCCTCGACCGATGCCCAAACCTGGCTCAGCAGCGCTCTCACGGCACTTGACACGTGTCGAACCGGGTTCGAGGAGCTTGGGGTTTCGGCTTTCGGCTACACTTTGACAGCTAATAATGTTTCGAAGCTGATCAGTAATGGGTTGTCGGTGAATAAGCCGGCGGCGGAGGAGTGGGTTGCGCCGTCGAGTACTGCGGAGGGGTTTCCGACGTGGGTGAAGCCCGGTGACCGGAAACTTCTGCAGGAGGGGGCGCCGAAGGCGAACGTGGTGGTGGCGAAGGATGGGTCGGGGGATTTTACGACAGTGGCGGCCGCGATCGCCGCCGCGAAGGGTGGCGGGAGGTTTGTGATATATGTTAAATCGGGGGTTTATAGTGAAAATGTTGAGATTAAGGGTAAGAATGTTATGTTGGTCGGCGATGGTATCGGAACAACTGTCATCACCGGAAGTAGAAGCGTCGGCGGCGGCTCCACCACTTTTGGATCCGCCACCGTTGGTAATTTTTTCTCTATTTTTTTCTTCTCTAATTCATATTCTTTTTTAAAGAAAAAAACTCTTTTTTATAACGTTATTAATTTAAATGGGTAAATTCGACATTTTAGTGACGAGGTTATTATTCTTTTTTAATAACAATAATAGGATTGAGAATTTAAAAATATTTAGTTCATTTTTTTAATGTCAATTTAGCTATAATTCTTCCTAACAATTTTTTTTTTTTCTTACTTGCCAACTTTGTAAACTCTTTAGAAAATCAAATTCACTATTTTCCAGCCACATCATTGGATAATTATTTGGTTTTTAATTTTTTACTTTTAAAGTTAAATTTTATTTTTACTTAAATTTTCTAATATATAAAACATATTTTGTTAGAAAGTATGTCAATACTAATTAAATTTTAAAAACTAAAATAATGTTTTTGAAATTACTTTTTTTTGTTTGCTTTTAAATTCTGGTTTGGCTTTTAAAAATATAGATTAAAGTAAATATTCAAATAAAAAAAGATATAGGGTGAAGTAGATGTTGTAAGCTTAAATTTCAAAAATAAAAACTTAAAAAAATATGGTAGTGTTTTTTTAGTTTCGACTGATAGGATGGTTAGTAATATTGATTTTTTTAGAACAATAAAATATACGACCTCTTGATCAAAAATATATATTAAATATTACATGTTAAGTCTAATTAACAATGAACCATAGTTTTTTTTTGTTGATATTCGTGAGTGTTCGAACAATTTGTACGTACCTCAACATCTGAACACACAACATTTAGATATTAAAGAAATTTGTAGAAAATTAATTCATAACTAAGTGGTCATGATTAAACCTTTTATCTCTAACTAGAGCTTTATTGTTTTCTTGACCATTAGGTCACTCTATAATGATTGACAATCGCACGTAATTAAAATTATAAAGAATTTTTACTAAAATTCAACGCATTGATCTTAAAATGAATCTATTTTGATGAGTTTGTTCTACGAATAGAGTTGGTGTCATTGAACTTTAAAAAAAAACTTATGGTGCATGGTGCTTCATCACTTCATATGTCATATTGTGTTACTTAATTTAAGGTAGAGAAAACACGTAACTATTAATCTTTGAATATTTTTTTGTACAAATCATTGAGAAGAATATATCATATATTCTTTATTATAAATAAATCATAATAATAGCTACACATATCTTTATTTTAAAATAAAACAAAAAAGGGTTAAATTTACCTAATGCCCTTGATAAGGTCACATAGGTTGACTTTTATCCATTAATCTATGAACAGAATTCAAAATGTCTCTTTATGGATTACTAATTGCGATTTAATTTTACTCGGTGGCCAATATAAAGTCAACAATGTAATTTAAAATTCATGCTAATAGAGTTGACTACTTATTTACCGAACCCTAATAATTCTATGTTTAAACACTTTTTTCAATGTATTTTAATTACTTTTTTGAGATTAAATTCGTTGGGTAGACTAAATAAATGAGTTATAATTATTACTTTTTTTTAATTATATGCACTTTGTGTGACTTTTGAGTATTTAACCAAACTTGTTAGGCATCTTTAGAAATTTTTCTCCTTTAATTTAAATGGTAGTTAATGATTGATGTAAAATGTTCTAGTTTGTTTTACTTCAATTAAATTACTGATTAAGAAGATTAATTTTTTAGAAGTATTAATTAAGAAGTTTGAACATCACCCTAATAAATTTGTTTCATCTCTATTTTTTAAATGATTTTTTTAATCTATTTTAAATCTCTGTTTAGTTTTTAAACCATACAAAGCTTCGATTTTTAATATGATACAAAGTTTGAATATTATCTTTATTTTAATTGTTCCTTTTGTGTGTAATATATTATTAACAACAAAATGACAAATACTAACATTTTGAGGACTTTTGCAACTTTTGTGTAGTTATGATTAAATAACACATTGCTACTTCAAAAAGTTTAAGGAATGAGTTTATAAATTTAACCATAAAGTAATTGCAAATTGGAGTGGTCTATTTGGTACTTAAATTATTGTTCAATAAGATTTCTAGTTGTTTGCAAAAAACAAGGGATGTTTTATGGTAAAGGTAGAGTAAATATAAAAAGTGACCAATAATTGATTTCCTAATATATGGCTTGGGATTGATATGTAGGAAATCATTTTGGATAAACAAATAAAAGATTCTGATGTGGCATTTTGTTTGAATTATCATTAGTGGGGGAAATGAAAGGGAGATAGGGCCATGTTTTGTTGGGATTTAATATATGGAATGTTAGGGAAATATGACAAAGATAAAGTAGCTTGGTTGGTTGATGTGTAATTAATGGGACCAAAGTTATCTAATTATTTTACAATATATTAAAAAAAAAAATTGAAGAGTTGCAACATAAAGAATCTATTCATTAGTTGAGTTTAGCTTCTAAAACAAGAAAGTGACTTCAATTAAATTCATTCAATTCTCTTCAACTTTTGTGATGGATAGAATTGGACTTTTATATATATAAACAAT
The DNA here is from genome assembly GCA_037833695.1 of Sechiopsis laciniata. Classification (NCBI taxonomy): domain Eukaryota; kingdom Viridiplantae; phylum Streptophyta; class Magnoliopsida; order Cucurbitales; family Cucurbitaceae; genus Sechiopsis; species Sechiopsis laciniata. The sequence continues at coordinate 859 of JBBMKA010005196.1, read as the reverse complement.
TTTTTGAGATATCTTAAATAGTTTATTGTTTCTAATTTTTCAGTTTTGTACTTCATTTTTTTTTCCATGTTTTTTATTTTAATTATTGACTAAATTTTAGAAATAAATATATTGTTGGAACTTTCCCTCTAGTGTTTTTTAAAGTACATGAATAGTATAAAGTTAGATGATGACATTTTTAAAATTCAAGTTCTATATATATATACTGTTATTTTTTTTAAAGAATTATTTACTGTTACATTGCAAGTTATACAAAATATATTAAAGTAATTGGTTATCAATATAGACTTTTGTTTTTGTGCAAGAATGATTTGGAATGGACTTATCACCTCTTAATTTATAATTATATATTAATATGTTTATTGCTTTGTTGACATTTTTGTTTAGATAATCAAAAAAGTTGTTTTTCTAATGAACATGTAACTTTATTTTATTGTTTTCTTTTCTTTTCAAGTTTCTAAATTTTAGATTGGTCCAATCTTCAACTACTCATATTAAAAATAATAATAATAATTTAAAAAAAAACTCAATTTTGATATTAGACTTGTTTGGTTAGAAAAAACAAGATTCAATAATCTCTCCAAAGAAAGTAAAATTTAGAGACAATTATAACATTTTGAATTTATTCACCAAAATTGAAACAAACTCAGAAAAAAAGTGCATAGAATTGTTTAATAAAATCACTTTTTAGGAATAACAAAGTAAAAAAGAAAAAGAAAAAAGAGCGTAAGATTGTGATTTATGATCATCAGATAACTAACATGCACACTTTTTACATTTCCTTTTCCCCCATTTTATTTTATAAACTAATTATTCGCGTTGGCAAAATCACAGCCGTTGATGGAGACGGATTCATCGC
>JBBMKA010005194.1:0-11875 GCA_037833695.1 Sechiopsis laciniata | reverse complement strand
ATTGGGGGTTTTTCCATGGCTGAAATTGGGAAATTGGAAATTTTCATTGTCCTTGTAGCCCACTTTCATAGCCAAGCCAACCATAAGTACCTCAATTAAAGTTCCATGTTATTCTCTGTAAATACCCACACGAAGAAGATGAGAATGACTGAGTTAAAGAGAGAGAAAGACAAAATAAAATGAGAATAAGTTGAAAAGAAACAAAACTCGTGAATTTTTTTTTTTTTTTTTCTTTTAACTTTCCATCCAATTTAACGGAAATCTGGACAAAAATAAACGGTAGGGACCAAATTTGAGCTTTCTTCAAAGTTCAATGACTAAAATTGGACTTTTGAAAGTTTGAGGACCAAAATAGAACTAAACTCGAAGTTCAGGGACCAAAGTAGTATTTTAACCTATTTTTAAATAGTTAATTTTTCATGAAAATAGATATTAGTTTTCCATTGATAATTAATTATTAAAAGAAAATACTTATTGAATAAATATTTCTACCAACAAAAAAAAAATTATATCTAAATTGAAAAAAGGAAAAAAAATAATTTGTAAAAATAAAAATAAAATGTAAATTGGGTCGGAATCTGGGAAACATGTTTCCCGTTTCCCGTCCACATTTAGCTTGCAGAAATGTTTATCCCTACTCCCTCCATTGTTCCTCTACGCATTAGGGACGGGTCCCTGCAAGACCTGACTCGATTGAGAAAATGAACATCTCTATTATTTTACATATGGATAATTACATACACACATAATTGTTCGCCAACAATTAAAAATAATATAACATGACATTTAGGTTTCATCAAATCATTTAGACCCGGATAATCATTTGTTTTTTTTTTTTTTAGTTTTTGAAATTTAAGCTTAATTTTACTCAAATTTCCTACAATGTGTTCCACATTTTCTACAATATATCCATATTTCCTTATGAAGGTATGTGAATGTTAACCAACTTTCAAAAAGAAAAACAAGCTTTTGAAAGCTACTTTTTTTGTTTTCAAATTTTGGTTTGGTTTCTACAAATATAGATAAGATGTAGATATCCAAGTAAGAAAAGTAAAGTAATTGTTATAGACTTAAATTTCAAAAACCAAAAATAAAAAACCAAATTGTTATCAAATAGAGTTTTAGAGAATAAATTCTAGTTTTTAAAAATATAATAACAAAAAATGCTATCAAAAGTTTTGGACTTTTAATAACATAGATTGACAAGACTTTCCAAAAAATCTATTAAAGGTCTCTAGCATTTTATTTTAGCTATCATGTCCACTTTTTCTTCTAGTGGTAAGTGATTAAACTCTAACTTTATCTCAAAACTACATAGACTAAATTATAACTCACGAAGATTAAATTTTAACTATCTACTGACCATAAGAATTAAATTTATAATTTATCCCATAACTATTTGTAAGAAGCAAAATCTATGGTCTAATAACTATTATGGAGTGATCTAGTAATTAAGAGAATATTGGTACATGTAAGTTGGCATTACACATATATGGTCAAGAGGGTCACGAGCTCAATCTATGATAACTACTTACCAAAAAAATAATTTTTTAAGAATTTTATTAACATCATTAAATATTGTATGGTCAAACGATATATGTCACGTAACATTAGTAAAAGTAGGCGTAAGCTAGACTTACGGATAATAATAAAAAAAAAAAAAAAAAAAAATCATTGTGTAATGTGTCATAGAATCATGAAATATCTTACCGTTCAAAAGCGTTGGTAAAGAGACGGAGTTCATCCAATGTGCCATAGACATCATAGATATCATCTATTGTTGTTATTAATATATTAACTTTTGTGGCCGTTCTTCTAAAATGTGAAAGCTCTGGCTCAAATCCAACGCCCATTGACCATAAGAAACTTCCCACCAATCTATCTCTTGAAAACCTCAACTTTTGGGCAAGTCCATTGTGACTCCACCAACTATTTGATATTAAAAAAAAAAAAAAAAAAAAAAAAGATTCTTGGCAAGTTTAATTTCCAAAGAAGACTGACATAAATTAAGCACATAAAAATGTTTATAATATTTTACATTTTACCTTGATGCATATTTAAGATCTTCTTGGTGGATAGATTGCACCTTATTGAAATCTAATTTAGCAAATTGTAGAAGAGTAGGATTCATGTCTGTTTTCGTCTCGTATATATCAATGAACCACCTTGTCTCCACTCTTGGCGCTGTCCAATGCAAAGGAAGCTCCAATGCATGCTTAATAATTGTAACTTCAACTTCATCTTCACTAAGTTTTATGTATTTTTGTAGATAATTCATTGTAAAATCTCTTGCTTCCTCTAAAACTTTCTCACCTTCCACACATAAAAATGATGCTTCATACAACCATAACATTCCCTTTAAGTCCTCGCAAAGGTGTATGCTCAATTTTTTCGCCTCATCTTTGAAGTTGTCGAAAACTTCTACAATTTAATAACTAAGAACATAACTCCACATTCTATTCTTTATTCTATTAAAATTACAAGAGAAAGTATATTGCTCAAATAGTTTTCAAAAATATTAAGAGCAAAACATGTAAAGTTTTGTAACTAAATAAAAATGTAGTCTCAAAATTGATAATGAGATGTACTTAGGCCGAAAGTTTATTGTTTTTTTATTTACTATATCTAGGCCAATTGATGCTTGTTGCAAGTTTGTTTTTAACATATATGAGTTTTTCATGTGAAATTTATTTTGGTATATTGATAGAGACCATTTTGTAAAAAAAAAAATGTAATTTCATAAAAAAGAAGATGCACTAATGTGCTTACCTGGGGAGATAATGAATCCATGTTGTCTTAGGAGTCTAAATTCAAGAGCAGTTGCATATAGATTATTCTTCTTCCAATCATGATTTTCATAATTCTGATCATATATTTTTTTCAACATACCCTTAATCTCATTTACAAAATGATACGAGATTCCAAGTCGTTGAAGGGAATCAATGAGCTCGAGTTGCTTTAAAGGGTCGTCGATCATTTGCACCATGATGACACCTATCTCTTTAATCAAATTATTAAGGCGTTCTTCGTATATTTCTCCCTATACACACAATCATATTCCACGAGAAGTTACAAATTATTCTCAAAATAACTTAATCTTAAATAGCATATTAATTAGAAAATGTAGACATCAATCTCAAAACTAATTGATGATGAGATTGGAGTAGTCCCCCAATCTTATAAATACTTATTGGACTCTCCACTTTTTTCAATTTGGGACAATTGTGGGATCCTAACATGCCGGCTCAAGATGGTACCCTTTTTTGGGTTTCACCTATCTTGAATCGGATTCCACAATTTCATTTTATTGGATAGAATACACGTTTGAGTTTAATGAGCTTTAATATCATGATAAAAAGTGTGGACATCTATTTCAAAATTAAATGGCGATAAGAGGAGTAGTCCTCCTATCTTATAAAGGTTTATTGGATTCTCCACAATTCTAATGTAAGACAATTGTGGGATCCTAACATAGAAACGTAAACAACCAATTCACAAGTGCAGACAACCATACCATAAATTCACTCGTTAGTGATTGAATGAACTCGTGCTTCCAAGTAGAAGGTTGGTAATTCCCTGATCGACGTATCGTGGTTTGGGTTTTATGATTATTCACTCTAACGTCCATGCGACGGATAATAATTGAAGGATTAAAATCAAATGATAGTTTTTTTATGAAAGGACTTGTAGGCAAAGAAGGGAGACGAAATTGGTGAGCCATTGACAAAGATTTGTGTGCTTATGATATAAATTCTAATGAGAAACCACCTGAAATATATAGATGATCAAAAAATTGTATCAGTCTTCCAAATTAGTTTGATTGTATTTTAAAATCGTATCATATGGTCCCATGTATTTATTTTATTCCCTTTTTAACAAAAGGAAAAATTACTTTACTTATTAATTTATTATCCACTGGGCCGCAAATCTTGCTAGTAACTTTTTGTAGATTTGTGACACTCTTTTTTTTTATTATTTTATCATCAATTCTTTCTTTAAACTCACATATTGTTTTCTTTCTGAATGCATTAGCATACAATTAACTTTCTTTTGTGATGAATATTAATTTATTATCCGCAGTGCCGCAAATCTTGCTAGTAACTTTTGATAGATTTGTGCCACTGTTTTCTTTTTATTATTTTATCATCAATTCTTTCTTTAAACTCATATAATGTTTTCTTTCTGAATGCATTTCATACAACTAATTTTCTTTTGTGATGAATATTGAGAATAACGTTTCTTAGAAAATATACTTTTCCTTCGATCAAAAGCCAAATATGCAAGTAACATATCAGGGAATTATGCAAGAAAACTTTCCAATTTAAATCGATAAAAGCTGTAGAGTAGAAACTAAACAAATTATCTTTAATGCACCATGAGGCTGCCATAGTGATGATATTTTCCCAAAGAGTATAAGCCGATTTGCCTTTGTTGTATATTGAGAATAATTAAGGTCGAATCATTCTCTTTGTCAGTTACAAAAGACTAAAAATCACATTTTAGTTCTTCGACTTTGAAGTTTATTTCATTTTAATTCTCAAATTTTCAAAATGTTCAATTTTTTTTAGAAAGATATTTCATTAAGATATGCGAGGAACAAGGTTAAAGAATAAGAGAGATTACATCAATGAGAAGTAATAAAAGATCTCCAAGTTTAGAGTTATTGTGCTATGATCCATGGTCCTTCTAAAACTTTGGACTTTCAAAATGTTCAATTTTAATCGGACTTTGAAATTTATTCTATTTGGATCTTATTTTCAAATATCTAATTTTAGTTTCTCAAATTTAAAAAAAAATTATAAATTGACTCATGTGTTTAGAGGTGGTAAAAATGTAGATTTCTCTAAACAATAAAACTAATATTGAACTTCTTTTCAAGTCTTGAAATTAAAATTAAACATTTAAAAATATATGTGGAACAAACTTCAAAATCCAAGAATAAAATTTAGATATTTGAAAGTTTTGTAATCAAAATAAAGAGAATCTCAAAATTAGAGACAAAAATAATATTTTAACTTACCTACAATATTGGACAATGAACATAATTAATGGATACAATTGATTGCAATCTGTTTTTGTTCATATCAACGGGTTAAAAAAAAAACGTGTTAAAAAGAATTTCAAACATTGACATAATATAATGCCAATCCATATATATATTCTTAGGATTGTTAGTATGGAAATCTTTTAAAGAATAGTAGATAATAGCTTGACGTATTTGTCCTCTTTGAAGCTTTCTATTTTAAGAATTCTTTTCAGAAAATAGTTCTTATCACAAACATAGGGAGCTATTCTTTGGTAGATTGGAAAAAAAAGAATGCAAGAATTTTTACTCATGATTAATGTTGCAACCAAATCTGAACTCTTCTCAAACTACTCTATCACAACTATTATGAACAATTGACAAGCTTTTATCCAAGTTTGATTTATTTATTTTATTTTATTTTATTTTATTTTTTAATGTAATTGGCTATTCTAACTCATATTTGTTCGTGGTTCTCCCCTTTTTTCTGCTTGCTGTCTTTCTTTCCCTTGTCCCCCTTTCCCTCATTTCCTTCATTATTCTTATAAAAATTTTGGTATATCTTCTCGAAAAAAAATAATTTGACGTAATTGAATCCAATAAATATTTGACTTTCCATTTTTTGTTATGTAAAAACGTTACAATGATGTGTTTGACTATTTCTCTTAATACAAAAGCAAACATTTGTCCTCTAATATCATATTGGGCAAAAATTAATTTAACTTTGTAAATTTTAGATGGTGCCAAATCAAAACTCTTATTTATTAAATTTGTTAGTTTAAACCCTATAGTCTTATGAATGAAATCAATAGACTTTTTAGTTGATTTATTAATTATATATTAATCTAATTAACTCATAATTACCAAAATAATATTATTTTTCCCTTAATGTCTTAACGGCTGAAAGATTATCGCTCAATTATTCCAATAAATTTTCCACTTTGGGATACACTCTCATTATCTTCTCGTAATCTAACAAATGTGGGTGATATTGTCCACTTTGGGATACACTCTCATTATCTTCTCGTAATCTAACAAATGTGGGATACTTTGTTTGCATCCCAACAATCTTCCTCTCGAATAAAGTTCCATCGAGCCTCCCTTTGTGCTCCGACTAACTCCTCTTCTCTCGAGAGTACACCGCTAATTAATTTTTCTAACTCACATCCAGACCAAACTTCTCTTCTCTTGAGAGTACCCCGCCAGTCTAGTAAAGCTACAACAAATTTTTGTCTTGTGCTCCAAACGTCTTTATTCTACACCGGGGCAATTTATCGACATGGTTATGTTTGGGGCACGACTCTGATACCAATTTTTAGGATGACAACTCTACCCAAATCTCCACATTGGTGTGATATTATCCACTTTGGGCATACACCCTTATGACTTTTCTTTTGGTTTCACCCAAAAGGTCTCACACTACTGGAGATTGTTGTTATCACTTATATACTCACGATCTTTCTCTAATCTATCCAATGTGGGATATTTTGTTTGCATCCCAACATATACAAGTAGATGAAAACATTAGAAGATGAAACATCAATCATATAATAAAAAAATTGCTTCTATCAATTTGATATTTCGTCATTTCTCTTCGATACTATATCTATCTATATATATATATTTAAAGAGCCAACCATATGAAAATTTATAATTTAAACTCCTAAAGGTTAAATTAATTATATTATAATGATCGAAAGGGTCGGTGACCTGATGATTTTACTGTTTAGTGGACATTCAGTTCAATACCATGATCATGGCTTCGATCCATAAAATCGGTATTTGACTTAAATTATTTATTTCTCTCACCATCAATTAATTTTAACGTAGAATCTCATACTAATCTAACTACAAGATTTGGGGCCCTTATATGTATACCATAAATAGTTTTAAGGTATATATATATATATACGCGCGCCCAATCAGAGGTGGAAACGGTCATAGATTATGGCTTGCGTGTGAAGTTTTTGTTGGGAGAAAAACTTCCCTAATTACCGCAGGAAAAACAATAAAAGAGAACACAAGATTTTAAGTGGAAAAACTCCAAAATCGGAGAAAAAACTTTGAAGAGAGTGTTTATGGGAGTGGGGGGATTCTATGTGATTGTAACAATTTTTCATATAGTGGAAGTTATTTCTGACCGTGGTTTTTTTCACCGATTTGGGAGTTTTTCCACGTAAAATCTTGTGTTCTTTTTATTGTTTTCCTTTTAATTTCTCACTTATTTTCTTGAAACGACTACAGTTGGGAGATTTGCTAGGATTGTTTGTTAGATTTTTGGCAAAATATTATGAAGAAGATTTTCTACATTGGAAAGATTCAATGAATCATAAAAGTTCAAGTAATCGAAAAGGTTCAATGAATCAGAAAGTTCAAGAAAATAAGTGAGAAATTAAAAGGAAAAACAATAAAAGAGAATACAAGATTTTACTTGGAAAAACTTCTAAATCGGAGAAAAAAACCACGATCAGAAAGAACTTCCACTATATGAAAAATTGTTACAATCACATAGAATTCTCTCTACTGACCCACTCACATAAACACTCTCTTCAAATTTTATACTACTCTCACCCTTTACCCCACTCTCCACAAGAGAATACGTCAGTACACTAAACTTAAAGTGCTTCCAACTAGGATGCTTTGAAACCAAAGCCAGTTGCTCTATTTATAGTGCTTGGAGTACACTACCTTCCTTTTAGCTTTCTGATTCCTTGAACCTTTCTGATTCATTGAACCTTTCCGATTCCTTGAACTTTTATGATTTCTTGAATCTTTCCAATGTAGAAAATCTTCTTCCTAATATTTTGCAAAAAATCCAAACAGTTTTAAGCTCAAAAAAGTGTTCTAATTAACTAATATTGGCTAGTCATGATAAACTATGGTGTTCTAATCAACCCTCGTAATGTTGTTAGTCTACTTGCACATAATGATTGTGCCTAGTTAAAATATTAGAAAGTGTGGACATCCATCTCAAAATTAATTAGTTATGTGTGATCATAGTATAAGTTTTCAATTTATGATTAATTTGACATTTGACATCATTAGTCTAATCGGAAATCTAAGATAACTTAACCATCATGGAGTGACTCAAGTGGTCAAAGAGAGTCTTGAGGTGCTTAAGGTGTGATGGGTTCAATCCATAGTGGCCACCTACCTGGGAATTAATTTCCTACGAGTTTCCTTGACATTCAGATTTTGTAGGTCAGACGGTATGTCCCGTGACATTAGTCGAGGTGCGCGCAAGCTGGCCCGGTCAGTCACAAATATCAAAAAAAAAAAAAGGAGAGACCTAAGATAACTTAAAGACTTGTCTAAACACAATTTTTTTATAGTGACACAAAAAAATTGTTTAGATGCGTATAAGTATACTTTTTTTGTTTGTTAAGTATCGTCGTTCAAGGATTAACAAGTTTTGTTTCGAGGGGTGACATAGTTGGTTGAAGGTTTGGAATTTGAGGGCATGTTCCCCCAAGGTCTTAGGTAAAGAGTCGATTGTGACATTAATTTGCAGACACCTCTCAATTGTGTCTCTACTCATCTCATGTACTTTGGTGGTGTGCCTGTCCTGAATATTAGGGGAGAAACTACGACTCCCAATAAAAAAAAAAAATTAACTAGTTTTAAGTCAACGTATTATCTCAAATCGTTGTACTTATCACATTTGAATCACATATTAACTAAAAGTTGTATGCTTACCAATATCTTTGGTAAAAAAAAAAAAAAAAACCATAATCCCATGTGTGTTTTAGGTGTATAGAAGATTATTCACTAGGTAATGAAATACAAATTCCGATTCTATGTTGTTTGATACAATCTAAGAACTGTTAAGCACAAACCACACTCAACAATAGTTTGTTGGAAGCAATTGACCAGGATTAAATTGTTACGATTTCTTGTTAACAATATCAAATATGTATTTAATTATTGTGATTTATTGTTTCAGTTTGTTATGATTGATATTTTCGTGGCCTATATAAACAAGGCATGACCATTCATTTGTAAATCATCAATTGTGAGATTAATCTCTAGAAATACCAAAAGTTGCAGCATCCTCTTAAACAGAGCTTTTCACATCCTTTTTCTTTCAATTCACCTTCTGCACAAAACGCAATTAGAACAATAATAATTATTGTAACGTGCTTTAATTTGTAATTCTGTCAAAAAAAAAAACTTTAAATACCGATCATTTCAATGTCCAATAATTATATGATCCTATATTGTTTAGTTTAATATGAATACGTAAATTTTACTACTTTACTAATCCAAGAAAGCTAGAACAAATACAACCAAAGTTCATTGCATATTTACATTTCGATATCAATGATAAAAAGTACTAAACTAAATAAACTTTTTTTGCTTTTATTACTTTTGTATTTATTGTTTTCTCCATTTAGTTCTTTATCTTATGCATAGGATAGAATCTCAAACTAACCCGCGTTCACTCAATGTCATTGGAAAATTAAAATCTCTATGGATGTTAGAATTTGCTCACATTGCTTCTTCATTGCGTTTCACTTGATCCACTATTAAGTATTACAAATTTATTTGTTAGTAGTTAATTTTAGATTGGTTAAAAAATTTGTTTTTTTTTTAATCTTTCGACAAGGTCATAAGGCTCATTCGTAAAAAAATGTAGCTGTTGAGGTTGTTTGCACAACCTGAGTTTATAATCATAGGTATGGTGAGGATGTCGAGAAGTTAAAATTTAAGTTGTTGCTCGAGGTAGCTTGAGCTATATATGTCAAACCTTCATGAGTCAAAACATTTACCTTGCGAAAGAACAAAAATGGTACCGTTGATAGCAATTAAATTTTTAGGGGGCATTTGGATTTGGGTAATGGGAATGGGAAAGGAAATAAGAAGTGGAAGAGGAAATGTGAAGGCTTGGAACTATGAACTACTCATTTAAGAATTGATGTTCAGAGAAAAAGTGAAATAAAAACATTGTTTGAAGATGGGTGTTTGGAGGATAAAAAAACAAAGAGAAGTAAGCAATTATATATTTATCATCTCATGAACATAATTTTTCCATAACATTTAAAGTTGCAATGAGACAGCTCATTTCTTGTGAGTTTAGATTCATATATCTATTAATTTATGCTATTAAGTAATTTAGGACTTATTTGGGATATTATTAAGCTGATATTATTCATCATATCAATGAATCGAAATAGGTCGAATGAGTAGAGACATCACACGTTCTCTTGTTACTTGCTCTCCTTTGCCATGTCCATCTCCATATTGATACACACATTGAGCGATTCTACCCATATTTTTAGCTCTTTCGATGAATGTTTGAGGAAAGATAGAATTCAGAGCTTCCACTTTATTCATCTTCTTCCATGTCTCATCAATCAAATACCATATATGTTTACGAGCATCATTCTCTGAAACTCCAGTGTCATTCATGTAACATTGTATTGATTTTGGAACATCGCCTCTTTCTAATTCATCCTGAATAAAATATACAAACTATAAGATTATGTAAAACATAAAAGCTTCAAAATACAATTATGTAAAACATAAAAGCTTCAAAATACAATTCAGACAAAATTTTGTACTTAATTTGATGGAGAAATCAATACTTATGTACATATATACCGATGATGTTCCAAGATCGTCGGCGAGGCGTAAAATGACTGATGACCAACGGATTGCATCCACGTGTTGTTTCATATTCTCCAAGTCCTCAAGTGTTGGAAGTGTCACGAAAATATATGCATGAGTTAATATAACAGTACCTGCTATTGAAAGCCATGCATTGTCTAGATATTCTTTCAACGTTGGTTTATAACCACTATGGTACCATTCTGCCTCCAACATATAAGCTTTGCACGTATCTACCCACTGCACAAATTAATTATTCATTAATTTAGTCAACATAATTAATGTGCATTCATATAAATTCATACCGAGTTCTTAAGGTATTGGATCACATTAATTTCATTGTCTCGGAGTATTTCAAAAGCCATCTCGTTAACACAATTGTGAACTAGAAGAAAACATAGTTTCATATAGTGTGGTAGCTGGTCAATTGCATCAACATCCCACCTAGAATCAAAATTCAAAAGACAAGTAATTATGGGTAAATTATAAATTTGAAAAAAAAAGTTTGAGTTTAGTTCATATAAAAACTAGAATGTAGTATCTTTACAGTTTGATCAAATCTATATATAATAAGTAGTCATCCTTCATGAATAAATATGTGGAAGTTAGTTATTTATGTGTCAATAATGATGTTGTGAATTAAATGACTGGGTGGAGTGGAGTTGGAGAATAACTTTCTCGTCTCATCCCCACCACCGAATGTATTTCCCATTAAATTCACTATTTTTCATGAAAATGGAGGGCATGATTCTCATGAGGGGTGTTTGTTTAAGGTAATTAACGAGCTACTACAAATGAGCTTTTACAACTTCATTTCAAACAATCACATCCAAACAAGCTATTATAATCTCTAAAAAATAATCACTCATTTCTAATTATTCAAATAATATCACTCATTTTTAACCACTTAAAATAATCATTCATTTTTAACCATTCATTTCTAATCATTTATTTCTAATCACTCATTTATAACCTCTTAAAATAATTATTCATTTTTAATTACATCCAAATGAGCTATTGTTTGTAACATTTCTACAACAACTATCCTCCAAATAAGCTATTAACTCCAACACCTCTACAAATAATCACATACAAATGAGCTATTATTTCTAGAGATGTCCATTTTTCCCGACCGGCCTCGCGGGGACCCGCCCCGAACGGGGCGGGAAATCCCCGGTTAGGCGGGGAACGGGGCCGGGGACGGGGGAAAAAAATTCCCCGTGGGCTAATCGGGGCCGGGGCCGG
>JBBMKA010005193.1:0-11877 GCA_037833695.1 Sechiopsis laciniata | reverse complement strand
ATCAAACAAACTTGTTTTTAAAATATTAAAAACAAAAACAGAAAACTAAAAACGAAATGGTTATCAAACGGGGCCTAAATTATTTCATCGTATTTCTAATTAATGTTTGCTTTCCCCCTTTAATTCTAGAATAATGCTAACTAAGACAGCCTAAAATATGCTCTATTTGAGAGCTATCAGCGAACATTCCATAGGGGCAGGTGAAAGTAGTCTTCTCTTGGTCTTCTAGTGCAATTGTAACCTGGTTATATCCTTAATATCCATCTAGGAAGTAGTAGAACTCTTGTTCTGCGACACGATCAAGCATTTGGTTAATAAACGGTAATGGGAAATGATCTTTCTTCGTTCTGGCGTTTAGCTTGCGATAATCCATACACACATGCCAGCTAGAGAGTGTGCGCATGGGTATTAGTTCATTTTGGTCATTTTTTACCATGGTTTTGCCACCCTTTTTTGGCACACATTGGACCGGGCTAACCCAATTTCTATCAGGAATAGGGTAAATGACTCCGACATCAAGCCGCTTGATTATTTCTTTCTTTACTGCCTCCTTCATGGCAAGGTTTAATCGTCGTTGATGTTCGATGGAGCGAAACCCGTCATCCTCCAAGCTCATCTTATGCATGCAGAAGGATGGGCTTATTCCTTTTAAATCTTCGAGATTCCATCTTATCGCTCGTTTATGCTTCCTTAATAAATCAAGCAACGCCGCTTCGTGTTCAGGTAATAGTTTGGAGGAAATAATCATAGGTAGAGTTTCGCTCTTGCCAAGATAAGCGTACTTTAAATTTTCTGGGAGGGGCTTAAGTTCCAATACTGGGGGTACTTTGATCGACGGTCTTGCTGGTGGTACTATTAGGTCTGATAATTTTAGCGAGTTATTTTCAGCATAGCAAATCTCGCCGACCTCTAATTCTTCAGTAGGTGATTCGTCTTCGCTTGACCCCTAGTAGTCTTCATTGGCGTCTTCTCGCTGCTTATGCAAATAACTATCATATGCCTCGCTGAAATCCTCTTCAAGCGAAGTAATCGGGAGCATTCTTCTGTGTCCGTTGGGTATTTCATGGAGTCATTGATTCTGAACTTGATTTGGTCACCATTCATTTACAGAGTGATGGTACGTTCATAGACATTCACGAGTGTTTGCCCTGTCCGTAAGAACGGTCTGCCCAAGATGATTGGGACTTCACGATTTACTTCATAATCCAGAATTATGAAGTCGGTTGGGTATATGAACTTGTCTACCCGAACTAGAATGTCCTTTACTTTACCTTTTGGTCTCGCGATTTAGTGATCTGCAAGTTGGATAGTCATTGAGGTGGGCTTGGCCTCACCAATCCTGAACTTCTTATAAACAGACAAAGGCATGAGATTAATGCTTGCTCCAAGATCGCATAGCGCCTTCCTGATGTAATGTCCCCCAATTAAAATTCGTATGTTGAAGGCTCTTGAATCCTTCTTTTTTGCGAGGAGCTTATGGGTGATCATCGTGCTGCATTCTTGACTAAGCAAAATGAATTTCACTTCTCCAACTCGGTCTTTTTCTGACAGTAACTCTTTGAGAAACTTGGCATAATTTGGCATTTGTCTTAACGCCTCTATCAATGGGACATTGATCTGGATCCCTTTTAGGATCTCCATAAACTTCTCAAAACCCAACCCCTCCTTCTTTTTCTTGAGTCTTGATGGCTCTCAAATAGAGCATATTTTAGGTTGTTTTAGTTTGTATTATTCTAGGAATAAATGGGGGAAAACGAGCGCTAACAGAAGAAAAACATAAATATTGAATACTCTGCGTTGAAAGTTTGTATAATGCAGGAATATGCTAAAAGGTACGCTGGAGGGGTTAAGAAATACTAATGGCAACACTCAGTGAGGATTCACACGCTGACATGGCAGTTGCATTCGGTAAATTGCGTCAACAAGGAAACAAAGCAAAAATTCAAGGTGGTAATAAAAGACGACGTAAATCAAGAAATTCCAGTGAAAATCAAGAGATTTGCATTAATGATGATTTTTCCACTTATTTGGACTTGCCGACCAAGTAATTCAACATTATAAATATCCGTAGGAAGTCTTAAGTTCATAACCCTCCGTCTACAATTATATAATCGGTGCCTCAAACGCCCAAAGGTGTTAGAGACATTATTTTCGAGAGAGACAAAAAGAGAAAAGAGAGAGATGGGGTGGCTGAAAGTCTTGAATCAGTGATGTCTCAAAGACCTATAGTGAGACAAGAAGGCTCTTATTTATATCTATGGACTAAGTCCAAATAAGTACTAAAATGCCATTGGCAAAAATTACTTGTTTACCCATACTAGAGTTAAAAGACGACATTGTCCCTTAAAGAAAAAATGTTTCTACCCCCTTAAGAATATTTTCAAATTTTAAAACCCCTTTAACAACTTCAGAAAACCAAAACATATCTTAAACACAAAACTGAGAGTTCGGGCTATTACAACTGTACTAAGCATTATATATGTACATTTGATTGTATTCCATTCGGAAGATGGAATTTACCATAAATCCCCACCACAAACTTCAAAATAAATATGAATTTTTTAAAGATTCCTTATAAAAAAGTAAAATCCGTTTAAATCACATATTGCAAAAATTGATTTATTGATTAAAATTCTCCTTCTAATTTGATTTTCTAAAGCACACGTTAATTGTTAGTTGGTTAGACTTAGGTAGTCGCATCCCAATACTAATTATTTTCTGATTTCTTCTGAAAACGAAGCTTGCATTTCACGTTGTTTAAAACCCATCCACCGCAAACCACAGTGGAAGGGATCTCTTGTTGAATCAATTTTTCATCTGAACACAGCCATGCTCGGCCAGAAAATGACTCTATCGTCGATAGCCAGAGGTCCGTATGTCACTATCTAAGAATAGTTGCTTTATTTTACGTGCTAAATGGTATAATCAATCATTTTATGTTCACATAAGTATATTTAGTCGATTATGTATATTGAATGCATACTGTGCCTTGTTCTACTTGCGAGATCGATAATAATGTTTGGTTGATCGTTCACTCAAGTTGCTTGGAGTGGTGTATCTGTTGAATAAACTTAAATATATTTGGAATAACTGTTAATTGAGAAAATAAGTGGATAGACAATTAAGGAATAAATGTGTAATCAATTTAGGAGCTAATTAAGGAATTAGTGGATCCTTAATAAAGGAATTAATGGGAAACATTTTTTTAAGAACTTGGAGACCAAGTTTGTAATAGGCTATAAATAGAGTATTCCTTCCTTGTGAATCGTAAAGACAAATGTTGAGCGAAAGAGAGAATTAGAGAAAAAGAAAGTAAAAGATGTAGAGAGTTTTTTTGAGAATTAAAGTAAAGTATTTTTAGAGAATTTGTGTTTTATTATTTTGTTATTTGAATTTAGTTTCTACAAATTGGTATCAGAGCCGATGGCAAACGTGACTGGTCAAATGCCGCTGCCACGATTGACGAAGGTGAATTACGAGAATTGGAGCATCTAGATGAAAGTGCTTCTTGGATCTCATGATGCATGAGAAGTGGTCGAAAAAAGCTTTATAGAACCAGAGGATACCGCAGACTATATGGCGGTTCAAACCAAAGCTTTGAAAGACACGCGTTCGAAGGATAAAACAGCATTGTACATGTTATTCCGTACAGTTGACGAATCAGGTTTTAAGAAGATTGTGACTCAACTACTTCAAAAGAAGCGTGGGACACTTTAAAGAAAGTGTTCAAATGAGTCGACCACGTGAAGCAAGTGCGTCTCCAGACACTTCGCAGCCAGTTGAGAACATAAAGATGAAGGATTCAGAAAGCGTATCTGCTAAATCACGCGTATGCAGCGATGGTGAATCAACTCAATCACAATGGCGAAAAGCTAACAGATGCGCGAGTTGTGGAAAAGATTTTGAGATCGTTGACGGATAATTTCAAGAATGTGGTGTGCACGATAGAGGAGTTAAAGGACATTGCGACGCTCACTGCTAAAGAGCTTGCTGGTTCTCTTGAGGCACACGAGCAATGCGAGAATAAGAAGAAAGAAGAAACGCTAGAGCAAGCGCTTCAAACCAAGGCGTCAATCGAAGATGAAGAGGTACTCTATTCTAGACAATTTCAGAGTAGAGGTCACGACCGTGGAGGTTGTGGATATGGTCGCAGTAGTCAAAGCGACAGTTATGATGCAGAGAAGGGACATACGAGTTAAGCAAATTGGGGGGAAGAGGACACGGTCCAGGAAGAGGCGGTAGATCGAATCAATCAAATATTGAATGCTACAAGTGTCACAAGTATGGTCACTATGCGATTGATTATTATTTCGACAAATGCTACAATTGCGATGAAGAATGGCATTTTGCAAGAGAGTGTCATGCAGATAAAAGGGTTGAAGAAACAAGCAACTTAGCAGTAGAAAATAATGCGAATGAAGGTGTTCTTTTGATGGCGCATAAAAAAGGAAGCGACAACAATGATACT
Source organism: Sechiopsis laciniata (assembly GCA_037833695.1). Classification (NCBI taxonomy): domain Eukaryota; kingdom Viridiplantae; phylum Streptophyta; class Magnoliopsida; order Cucurbitales; family Cucurbitaceae; genus Sechiopsis; species Sechiopsis laciniata. The sequence continues at coordinate 7,409 of JBBMKA010005193.1, read as the reverse complement.
ATGTACTGTGTGGTATCTCGACTCAGGGGGGAGCAACCATATGTGCAAACACGAGCATCTATTTAAAGAGATGCAGAAAATTAAAGATGGTCAGGTTTCTTTTGGCGGTGCGTCAAAAGTAAAGGTAAAAGGCAAAGGTACGACTTCTTTTGTGCAGAAGGATGGCTTTACATGGTCAATCCAAGATGTGTACTATATACCAGATCTTAAAATAAATGTTTTGAGTTTGGGGTAACTCACAAAGAAGGGTTATTCTGTATTTTTGAAAGACTTGTTATTGCATTTGAGGGATAAGAAATAGCGTTTAGTCGCTCGAGTAGAGATAGGAAAAAATCGCATGTATAGACTAAATTTAAGAAGTGTGCGAGAAAGATGTTTGCAAGTCGATGTAGAAGATAAAGCAACGTTGTAGCATCTTTGCTTTGGTCATCTACATTATGGTGGACTAAAAGAGTTAGTGAAGAAGAATATGGTGCGCGGGCTACAAGAAATGGACTATGATGGAAAGTTTTATGAAGAATGCGTGCTCAGCAAGCATGCGAGAACCTCGTTTCAGAAGAAAGTAGAATATCGAGTGAAGCAACCGCTCGAGATGATTCATACGGATATATGCAGACCAATTACCCCTGCATCGTTCAGCGGTAAAAGGTACTTCATTACTTTTATTGATGATTTCTCACGAAAAACTTGGGTTTATTTTTTGAAAGAAAAATTAGAGGCATTCGACGCATTTAGAAGATTTAAAGTGAGGGTGGATAAGGAAACTATGAGGAGGTGTACTTCGACGACGTTTAGGAAGTATTGCGAGGAGCAAAACATAAGACGATTTCTAACCGCACCAAACACTCCTTAACATATCGGTGTGGCAGAGAGGAAAAATAAAATTATTCTCGATATGGTTCGAGCAATGGTGAAGAGTAAAAGTATGCCAAAGGAATTTTTGGCTGAAGTAGTGCAATGCGCAATCTATGTGCAAAATTGGTGTCTACATGCGAAGCTAGATGATAAAACACCGCAAGAGGCATGGAGCGGACGAAAGCCAATAGTCTTGCATCTTAGAGTGTTTAGTAGTGTGGCTTATACACACATACCTGATCAGCAAAGAACAAAGCTCAAATACAAGAGCAAGAAGTATGTGTTTATTGGCTATGATGAGAAAACAAAAGGGTACAAGCTCCTTGACCCAATAAGCAAGAAAGTGATGGTAAGTCGCGATGTACGAGTAAATGAAGAAAGCGAATGAGACAGGAACAATTCGATGGAAATTAACATCGAATTTGGAGAATTACTAGTCGTTGCATCAACGAGTATGCCAAGAGAGCTTGAAACAATTGAAGAAGAAGAAGAAGAACCACAACAACCCAGAATGCGGAGTTTGCAAGAATTGTACGATGCGACAAATGAGGTGCATATTATGTGTTTTTTGGCAAGTGCGGAAAGTATTAGTTTTGAAGAAGCAGTGCGATACAAGAAGTGGCAAACTGCAATGGATGAAGAGATTAATGCGATAGAGTGAAATGATACATGGAAGCTGACAAAATTGTCAAATGCAAGTCAGCCGATTGGTGTGAAGTGGGTAAATAGATAGTGATATCCTGCAAATGGGTATAAAAATTGAAACCAGTTATCTAAGAAGGTGATAAGCCTCGATACAAGGCCCACCTTGTTGTAAAAGGTTACACACAAGAAGAGGGAGTTAATTTCAATGAAGTTTTTGCTCCCATTATAAAACGCACATTATAGAGCCATGCTCTTGATTGCAGTTCGATTCGATCTAGAATTGGAGAAGATGGATGTAACCACAACGTTCCTTTATACAACTATTGATGAAAGAGATCTATATGAATCAACCTAAGGTTTTGAAGATACGAATCAAATAGATGATGTTTGTCTTCTTAAATGAGCTATCTATGATCTCAAGTAGAGTTCACGATAGTGGAATAAATGTTTCGATGGAGTAGTTGCCTCGAATGATTTTATTCGAAACGATTTAGATAATGCGTTCATAGGAAGAGCAATGATCGCGACGATTTTGTGATATTTTTATTATATGTAGATGACATAGTGATGTGCTTTTGAATAGTCTAAAAGAAATTGCTGAAGTGAAGCAACGGTTGAAAGAAGCATTTGAAATGAACAATTTAGGACAAGTAAGGAGAATGTTGGGAATAGAACTCGACAGAAATTGTGTAATGAGTTCCTTCCAAATTTCTCAATTGAGCTATCTCTAGAAAGCGATTACTAAATTCCACATGGATATGGCTTCAAGACTGGTGAAAACCCCTATTGCTCAATACACGAAACTCAATGCACGCTAGTCACCTGAAAGTAAAAAAGAAACATAGAAAATGAAGGGCATAACTTATACAAACTTGGTTGGAAGTCTCGTGTATGCAATGGTGTCTTGCAGATCTGATTTAGATTATGCAATGAACATTGCCAGTCGATTCATGGTGAATTTAAGAAAAGCTCATTAGGATGCTTGTAAGTGAGTTTTGAGATATGTTAATGGCATAATGTCAAAAGGGCTTCAGTATTTGAAGGCAAATGAACAAGCTCCAATCATAGCTGGTTTTGTTGATTCAGATTACCCAGCAGATGTGTACAAAAGGCGTTCACTCAATTTTGTATTCTATCTCTATGAAAATGTCAAAAGCTAGAAATTGACCATGCAGAGCATCCTCGCTCTCTCCTCAAAAGAGGGGGAATATATTGCACTTGGAGAGGCTGTCAAAAAGCTAATGTGGCTGAAGGGGATGTTATCAGACATGATTGGAGAAGATTGCTCTGAACGTGTTTTGTGAGAGCCAAAGCGCCATTGCAATTGCAAAAAATTTGGTTCCCCTTGCAATTGCAATCGACGTGAGGTTTCATTACGTTAGCAATGTGGTTCAAGAGGGCATACTTGATCCACACGAGGTTGAGACAGAGCACAATCTAGGAGATGTTTTCAGGAAAGCCCTTGGAAATGATCGTTTTTTATAACTTTGTGAGTTATTGAAGCTTGATTATGGATGATCATGAAGGGAGAGATATACGACGAAAATTTGAGGCTCAAAGATGGAGTCTCTGTTTAGCAAATTATATCAGTTCAAGGGAGGATTTGTAATGTTTGATCTGGATGAACTTTATCATTTACTTTAATTGATTATTGTAGAGCTTGTTATTCATTGGATAATTGGCTCATTATACCATCACCATTGGTTCAATTTAATAGCCTTTGAAAATCCACTCAACATAGTGGATTTCCACTATTCATATTCGTCGTGTAAAAGGGGAAAATCCCTTGCTTACTGCTGTGCACTATAATTGATAAATTCAATAGAGTACTCTCTCTCTCGTGCTCTTCTTCTCTGGTTGTCTGTCAATTGCTCATGTTAACTAGGATTGATCATACACATCGCTCGGTATCGTGTTTAAGGCAATTTTAGAAGTGTTATAGTATATCTTTAAATCAATTAATAATTGTTGAAGTGTGTACTCAAAAAATAATAATTATTATTATTATTGAAGTCTCTTCAGCTTTTGAGTGTGAGAATCTTCAACCAAAAGATATAAGAAATGCAATGGTATAAGATAATAAATTTGACATGCTTGGATTCTGGTATACAACTCTATTTACATTTTCCTCTTTTTCTTTTTAAGCCAAAATTAGCCCTTAATTCAATATGAAGAAGAAAATATTGTCAAGAAAAATAGCTCCCAGTTTTCGATAAAAAAACAAATCAATAGAATAGTTTAATACGTAATTTTTTCACTTATTCCTTCATCACCATTTAAAAAGCTTCATCAATTTGGACATTCAAAGCAGTTTCATCCTCTGCTTTACCAACTTGAGTTTGATCTTCGGCTGATCCTGGAAATAAAATATCCCTAAGGCACTTGACAGATTTAGTATTATTCTTCTGTGTAATTTCATTTTGAAGAAGCTCAGTAAATCTCTCTGAGTTATCATGGCTCTTACGGCCAACAAATACTCCATTTTTAGTAGCTTTTCGATTCAAGCAAATGCTTCCCCATTGGATCTTCTCTGAAAGGGATTTTCTTCCATCGATTTGATCCTTTTCGAATGAGCTCCTTTTAGAACCATGGACGAAACTCCATCGGTAACTCTTGCTGTTGTTGTCCATATTGAGTTCAATTGAATGAAGATCGCTCTCATCCTCCTCTGAACAATCATCTTCCCCCATGTTCTGTTCTTCATCCTTTGTTTGACATGACCCAAAATTTATTTTTTTCAAATATTCTTCGAGCTCTTTAATTTTTTCAAATTTGTTGCAAGAATAATCTTCTCGTTCGCCGTTTTCATTTCCCAGCTGGGTTATAAAATATGCTTCTATCTCGTCTCTTAGTCTTTCAACTGCTGCGTTTTTCTCTTCGAACTCATATTTGGCCTCCGACAACTTCATTTGGACTCTTTCCTCGCGTAGAACATCTGCCAATTGAAGCATTTCCCTCTCTTTTTCCACTTCTTCCCTCACTTTTTCGGATTCCTTCTTCAGCTCCTCGAATTCAGCCCTGTCTTCTCCAATCCCTTTCGCTAACTCATCACATATCTGCTCGAATATCTCCTTTGCTCTCCTCTCCCTTTTAACAAGAATTACAAGGACGTGAGCTAAACATATAGTTTATAATCATAACTTCCCTCCTTTTATGATTTTTTATACGACTTAATTTACAACATAATTTATCTCATAGTTTTCTAAGGGTTTCTAGACGACTGGGTCAGCCGATGATGGTTAGTCCTTATATTTTTAAAGTTGTCATCTAGCTTATAGTTGATAAAACCTAAAAAAAATACTTATGTTGTAGGTAATAGATGACAAATTAAGGATGTTTAGAAAATTAATTTCAATCCATGATGGCCACCTACCTATGATTAATTTTTATGGATTTTCTTGACATCCAAATATTATAAGATTAGACGGTATGTCTTGTGATAATATTCGAGGTGTGCGGAAGCGGACTCGAACAATCACACACATATATATAAAAATAATAATAACTGTGCGGAAGATAGCCATGAGTAAATGGGTTAGTCTGTTGTATGTTGCTGACAAGATAGATTAAAACAAATTGAAGACACATTTCTAAAGAAAGTACATTAAATTGCTAACTTTTATCTATTTTTTATGATCAAATTAGCTACTTAATCGGCATCGTTCACTAAAATGTGAATATTTAACTAATACTTAAATAGCAAGGGAACAACATCGATTTCTTAGGTTTTATAAAACTATAATACTGTAAGCTATAACTTCGAAATATGAACTAATTTTTATCAAAATGAAGCTTACAACAATTTCAATTGTATAGTTTTTTTATTATCTTACTACTTTTTAGGTAAGAACATTTTGAAAATGTAAGCCAAAATTTAAAAAACTGAGAATGAATTAAATGATGGGTTAATGTTGTAGTTTTTTTTTTTTTTGGAAAAAGGTTAATGTTGTATAGTTAAAATACCTTTGAAGATCTTTCATTGCTTTAGAAAGTGAAAGATTGGTAAGAGCAAGTTCTTTGGCAAGGGTCTTGTTCAATCTATGGGCTTGTCGTCTAAGCTTCTTCTCGACTTCAACTTCATCCGCCATTGAAGTAACGGCGCTCCGAACTCTAGCTCTCTCTCTATACTTCCAAGCCGCCTTTTCCTCTGCGAATCGCTTCATTACTCCCTCGATTTCCTCTCCATGAAAGTTCTGATCCTTTATCAGATGATCAACTCGAGTCTTGGCTCGATCAAGCTCTGATTTCAGAGCTGTAATCAAAGATAAAGTCGCAGATGGGCGCTGTTGATCGTCGTCTTCGTGAGCCCACACATGGTTCAAAACTCTTACAATCTCTTTTGATGTCGTCAGGCAATTGCTCACTTCCTTCAAATGCATTTTTAGCATAAATCTGCTTTTACGACGTGTCGTTTTTTCCTCATCATTTGGATTTTTAATCTGCATTACATTATTTAACATTAGAGCCCATATAAAAAAAATTATATAAATCATTGGATGTTTCTTGATTGATTTGACCAGTCATGGCTTTAGAATTAATCAACGAAACCGTATATCATAAATTTAATGAAATGGACCGCTATATGTACAAATAATGGAGGTTGAAATAACTTTATGGTCTCATTATATCGGTGACTGTTGATATTTATTCTAGCGAGTTTTCAGAGTGTAAATTTGTATTTCTTTGCAAAGGACAAAAAAATTGAATTTCATTTTAAATTTTCACCGTGGTTCCTATGTGGGTGTTTGTTATTTTATTATTCAAGTTGGTTTGTTATTTATTGAAATCACTGATTATCTCGGTTATTATGAGCTAGTTACGGATATTAAAGTTTTTTTTTAGAATAGTTACGGATATTAAAGTTAATTTAAACAACCATATAAACATATTTTACATTTTTTAGTTCATCAATAATTAAGAAGAGATTCGACCTCAAGCTTTCTTAGTTACATACAAACTGAGTTATTGACACTTTTTTTTTTTTTTTTGAAATCAGTTATTGACAATTACACATGCCATACTTTATATTTTCACCAAATCTAACTGAAAAAAAATGTGGCTGAATTTGATAAAGTTTTTAAATATAATAGAATTCTGAAAAAATGATTGATTCTAAATGAAATAATATTTTTAAGATAAGCTGTAAATTTGACAGAAGATTCAATTGAATTCTTAAAATGAAATAGGCTAAATGAAAACTAAAATTATATGCAGAACCCAGTAATTCAAATCGGTCAAAATGTTATTATTTGGGATAAAATAACAATTAAATTTATTATTTTGAATTTGTTCCATTTTTGTCATGTCCGATTTTATATATATTTTTAGGGAAATTAATTAAATAATAAAAACAATTTTTATACCATAAATGACTTAATATAAACATAACTTGTAAGGGTGTGTTTGTTTTTTGGACATAAGAGTGGAGTGGAGTGAAGTGATTAATAGTAGTATGAAGTGGTTAACTACTCGTTTGAGGATTGAGATTAATAGAAGTGGAGTAATCAACTACTTGTTTGGGAATTGAGATTAAGAGTAGTTGATATAATTTTTTTTTTTTTTTTTTTTTTGAAAATGTGGTTGAAGTAAATAATAACAATTATGTACTTATAATTAAAAAGTTATGAATTTTAATTATTTACCTTAATTGTTCTCGACTGATCTTAAAAAAATATTTTTATACTTTTTAATTTAATAATAATTCAAATTGAAGAATTTCAAATTCTTGACGTTTTAGTTTATTGATACACATATACACCTTTAAGATAATTAAAAACTATCTTATTGAATTATCAATCAACTTTTAGTTTTATATTTTGTTACTAAACATATTAGTAACATGAATTAAACAAACAATAATAAATTTTAAAAATTTGGACTAAATTTACCATTGAATAGACGGTTAAAAT
>JBBMKA010005192.1:0-11879 GCA_037833695.1 Sechiopsis laciniata | reverse complement strand
TGAATAGACAAAACTAACAAACAAACATTCTTTATTCTCAACTTTAATAGCTTTAAACCAATAGACAAACAACCTTTTATCTTCATTTGAATAACTCTAAACACCTAACCAAACTTCACCCTTCTTCAACCTTGAGATCAAACAACAAGCTAGAAAAGGGAAAAAACCAACCTTTCACCTGAGAATAGCTCCGGTGGCTGAACGGAACCATGGTGGCTGCTTGACGGAACCCACGGACCCACGCGAGAACCACGGTGGTGAAGCTCCACCTGCTCAGACCCACACCAACGACGAAGCAGCAGCTGGAATCAAACTTGTGGCACCACAACTCTGACTCGCTACAGCAGCAGCGCAGCTTCCACGACGGTGAAAAAGACGACCCCACCGGCAGACTGCTCGAACAACGGCAAGTTGGCGCGCGAAGACCCACCCAAACCGAACCTCAAACCCACGACGAGGACTCGTGGCGGCGAACTCGAACCATCTCCGTGCGAACCCAGTTGCAAGCGACGACGCAGATGAGCTTCGAACCACGGCTGCGACGAAGAACTTGCTGCTTGCGAACCCACAACAAGCGTTGAAGACGCCCGATTCTTGTGAACCCAGCGGCGGCGGTTGTAAGGGCTGAACGGAGAAGAAACAGGGCTCGATTTTCCAGCGAGTCGATGAATGCTACACAATGAGGGAAGAGGAAGAAGGGCTGTCGGCTGATGGGTTCCAACAAGAAGCAAAGACCTAGGGATTGTTGTAACTTCAACCAAAAGACCTAAAGGCCCTGAACCTTCCAATAAACTATAAATTTGCCAACCAAGCCAAAATTACCAAAAACACTCCTTTTTAAAACCCAAAACCTTGGGGCATTACAGGCGGTTCCAGCTTCGAATCCTGGCGAAGTCACTTTTTTCTTTCTTTTTCCCCTTTTAACCAAAAGAGTCTCCAAACTCAAACAGCGACACTAGCTCTAGAAACCTGAAACCGAAGGAAAACTCAAACTCAACAATTAACAGAAAGGTCTTGAAACCCTGGATTATTACGAGACTACCCCTAAAGGCAAAATTACCAAAATGCCCTCAGAGGCTCAAACTGCCCTAACGGCCCAACCGAACAACTGAAAAAGCAACTGAACATACCTGGAGAACCGGAATGGAAAACTGGGTCGTTACAGTATTCCCTCCTTTTAAGACTTTCGTCCCCGAAAGTCCTAAGACTGAAACAACTCCAGGTAATGCATCCTCATCTCGTCCTCTAACTCCCAGTCGCTTCCTCTTCCCTCTGATTTCTCCACTGAACCTTAACCAAGTTGATCTCTCAGTTACGCAACGTCTTGCGATCTTGCGATCTTGGGCTAAAATCCCCGTTCAGCTCTAACGGCTCAAAGTCAACTACATGCGAAGGATCTGCTACATACTGTCTTAACATAGAAACGTGAAAAACGCTGTGCACTGCTGCCAAAGACGGGGGCAAGGCCAAACGATAAGCCACTGAATCGATCACCTCAAGGATCTCGAAAGGCCCTACAAATCTGGGACTGAACTTGCCCCGCTTACCAAACCTCAAGACTCCACGCATCGGCGCTACTTTTAGAAACACATGCTAGCCGACCTCAAACTCTAAATCTCTAAGCCGTACATCGGCATAACTCTTCTATCTTCTCTGTGCCATCAACATACGAGCCTTGATCTTCTGTACTGCATCGTTAGTCATGTATAACAGCTCGGGCCCCAAAACCTACCTGTCACTAACCACTTTCCAAAACACTGGAGATCTGCACCGTTTACAATATAATTCCTCAAATGGAGCCATCTAAAAGCTGTTATTATAGGTAAAATCCATCAGATCAGGTACTAATCCCAATTGCCTGGACAGTCCAAAACACAGGCTCGTAACATATCCTCAAGAATCTGGTTCACCCTCTCTGTCTGACCATCTGTCTAAGGGTGAAAAGTAGTACTGAAGCTGCACTCGGTTCCCAAGCCCTTCTAGAGCACTCTCCAGAAGCGAGAAGTGAACCGAGAGTCACAATCTGAAACAATCCTCACCGGCACCCCATGATACCGAATGATCTGATCCAAAAATAGCTGTACCCACTGCTCCACGGTGTAGTTAACTCTACCTGGGATAAAGTGTGTACTCTTAGTCAGCCTGTCTACAACAACCCAGATTTGAGTAAACCCTCTCGGTGTTTTCGGTAACCTAGAGATAAAATCTATCAAAATCTCATCCCATTTCCACTGGGGTACACTCAACGGTTGCAACAAACCTGCCAGTTTCTGTCTGAGAGCCTTCACTTGCTGACAAGTGAGACACCAACTAACAAACTCTGCAACGTCTCGCTTCATACCCATCCACCAGAACATCTGCTTGAGATCCTGATACATCTTGGTACCTCCTGGGTGCCAAGTAAACGGGGAGCTATGAGCCTTAGAAAGTAACTCGGCTCGCAACCCGGCGTCTGCTGGAACACACAATCGACCGTGATACCTCAAACCTCCGTCTGGTGCTAAGACGATGTAAAATCTCCGTCCTCCATAACTCTCTTAATCAACCTGCTCAACTTGGGATCACTCAGCTGGCCATCAATGAACCTCTGCTTAATCGACGGCTGAACTGTCAACTGGGCTAACCTGGCGATAACCTCTCCCAACAACACTGCAATACCAGCCCGCTCGAACTCTTTCTGCAAATTAATCTGGGAACTCAACAAAGCTGTGGAGTGCGACGTCTTTCTACTCAGAGCATCGGCCACAACATTGGCCTTTCCCGGGTGGTACAATATCTCACAGTCGTAATCCTTAACCAACTCAAGCCACCTCATTTGTCTCATATTTAACTCCTTCTGAGTGAAGAAGTACTTAAGGGGTTTGGTGATCTGTAAACATCTGAATTTTCTCACCATACAAGTAGTGCCTCTAAATCTTTAGAGCAAAAACAACAGCTGCCAACTCCATGTCATAAGTCGGATAGTTTTTCTTATACGGCTTCAACTGTCGGAAAGCATAAGCAATAACCTTCCCATGCTGCATTAGAACACAGCCCAAACCAAACTTGGAAGCATCACTATACACTACGAAACCACTTGTTCCCTCATGTGTTCCATTTGGCTAAATATTAAGTATCGTCCACTCAATGGCACCAACAGATGTCCATAAATTGAAATTTTTAAAAAACATTAAAACGCAAAATATTCACCATTTTCCCTTTCGAAACCCTATTTTTTTAGCTTAGTAATTAAAAATTTTGGGCCAAATATTTGCTGGGTTTAGGTCACATGGATTACCTCTATAACTTCGTTTCCAGAAAATTGAGAATATACATCCTGAACGTTGATATTGAAACCCAAAAATTTTGGTTTGAGACCCACCGAAAACCCAAAAATTATGGACTAATACCTACCAAAAACCAAAATTTTGAACTAACCTAAAATCTCTTTTTATTACATAAATGTGTTCCTTTTGGCTTAATATTAAGTATAGTCCACTCCATTGCACCAACATATGTCCATAAATTGAAATTTTTGAAAAAAATTAAAACCCAAAATATTTGCCTTTTCCCTTTCGAACCCCTATTTTTTTAGCTGAGTAATTGGACATTTTGGGCCAAATATTTTCTGGATTAAGGTCACATGGATTACCCTTAAAATTTCATTACCAGAAAATTGAGAATATACATCCTGAACGTTTATATTGAAACCCTAAAATTTTGGTTTGAGACCCACCGAAAACCCAAATTTTTGAACTAACCTAAAATCTCTTTTTATTACATATATGTATTCCTTTTGGCTAAATATTAAGTATCGTCCACTCCATGGAACCAACATATGTCCATAATTTTTTTATTTTTTTATTTTTTTTAAATAGAACCCAAAATATTCGCCTTTCCTTTCTAACCCCTTTATTTTTAGCTGAGTAATTGAACATTTTGGGCCAAATATTTGCTGGCTTTAGGTCACATGGATTCCCCCACAACTCAATTACAAGAAAACTGGGAATATACATCCTGAACGTTGATATTGGAACCCCAAAATTCTAGACTAAGACCCACCGAAAATTAAAAATTATGGACTAGTACCCATCGAAAACCCAAAATTTTTAACTAACCTAAAATATCTTTTTTACTTCATAAATCTAATCCTATTAGCTAAATATTAAGTATCGTCCACTCCATTTCACCAACGGATGTCCATAAATTGAAATTTATGAAAAACATTAAAACCCAAAATATTCACCTTTTCCCTTTCGAACCCCTATTCTTTGAGCTGAGTAATTGAACATTTTGGGCCAAATATTTGGTGGATTTAGGTCACATGGATTAGGCCTAAAACTCTATTATAAGAAAATTGAGAATATACATCCTGAACATTGATGCCAAAACCCCAAAATTTTGTACTAAGACGCACCGAAAACCCAAAAATTATGGGCTAATACCCACAAAAAACTCAAATTTATGAACTAACCTAAACTCTCTTTTTATTACATAAATGTATTTATTCTTGCAAAATATTACGTATCATCCACTACATGGCACCAAAAAATGTCCATAAATTAAAATTTTTGAAAAACAATAAACCCTAAATTTTCGCCTTTCCCCTTTCTAACCCTTATTTTTGTACCTGAGTAATTGAAATATTTAGGCCGAATTTTTGGTGGCTTTAGGTCACATCGATTACCCTTAGAATCGATTAGAAGGAAATTTAGAATATACATCCTAAACGTTAAAACCGAAACCCCAAATGTTTTTAATAAGACTCACCAAAAACCCAAAAATTATGGGCTAGTATTCACCGAAAACCCAAATTTTTGAACTAACGTAAAATATTTTATAATACATAAATGTATTCCTTTTGGCTAAATTTTAAGTATAGTCCAGTCCATGGCAACAACGGCTGTCCATAAATTGAAATTTTTTAAAAACATTAAAACCTAAAGTATTCGCCTTTTCCCTTTCGAACCCCTATTTTTTTAGCTGAGTAATTGAACATTTTGGGCCAAATATTTGCTGTCTTTCGGTCACATAGATTACCCCTAAAACTCCATTACAATAAAATTAAGAATATACATACTGAATGTTGTTACCCAAACCCCAAAATTTTGGACTAAGACCTACCAAAAATCAAAAAATTATGGACTAGTACCCACCGAAAACCCAAATTTATAAAATCTATTTTTATTAAACGAATGTGTTCCTTTTGGCTAAATATTAAGTACTCCATGGAACCAACAGATGTCCATAAATTTAAATTTTTGAAAAACATTAAAACCCAAAATACTCGCCTTTTCCCTTTCGACCCCCCAAGGGAAAAGGCGAATGTTTTTTTAGCTGAATAATTGAACATTTTAGGCCGAATATTTGGTGGCTTTAGGTCACATGGATTACCCTTAGAATTCATTACAAAAAAATTGAGAATATACATCCTAAACGTTGATACCAAATTCTAAAATTTTGGAATAAGACCCACCGAAAACCTAAAATTATGGACTAGTACCCACCGAAAACCCAAAATTTTAAACTAACCTAAAATCTCTTTTTATTACATAAATGTGTTACGTTTTTTCTCATAGCCAGCGATACTGTCTGTTCCCTATTTCAAGTTCAAGGAGGCCTCCGCCATCTCCTGCTAGGCCTCTTCGCTGATATACTTAGCCTGAAATTTAGTTCTGAATAACTCTCATGTGGCTGGTGGAGACCTTGCTGGTCTACCTCTATCGATGGACTCCTACCACCAAACTGCTGTATCTACACACCTCGACCTGTGAACATCCGGATAGCTCATAACACGGAAAATATACTCTAATCGGGCTAACCACTTCACTTCTACCAGTGGATTCTCAGAAGCATCAAACTCACTAGGCTTCCACTTAACAAAGTCCTTGAGCCATTTGCCGTACTCAGCAGCTCCATCAACCACATTTGCCTCAACAACAACAGGCTTCTGCCTGCCTAGAGGGTTCGTCGGGGCTGCTGGGTGTGTCTGTTGAAACAACTGTGTCAGTTGAGCTATCTGTGCCCGGGACTCCTCTCGCTGTGCTTCCAACTTGGCCTGAGTCTCTGCTCTCTATTCAGCCAACAAACTGACCATCATCTCCCTCATGGCTGAAGTAAACTCTACTCTAGGAGTCTAACTCTGAGGCAAGATAGCCTCTACCCCCTCTCTCGGAAAATCAACAGTCAGAGCCAATGGTGGCCTGTGGATCGGGTCAACCTTGGATGTGCTCTCATCCACAACTGGCTCAGTACCAACTCCTTGGTTAGCAGTACTAAACGTCCTTTCTTCTCTACGTGTGACCGACATACTAGCGATCTACACTCAAACCACAAAGAGTTAGTCCTTACTTAGACCCTCACTGCCAACAACAGGTAACACATGTATACTAGATGCAGTACTGTAACAAAACCCTTAACAAAAGAACTTTCGACATACCTGACGCCGTTGGAGTAACATTGATCATGGGGAAAATGACCTAACTCAGTAGGTAAGTCTACAGAATCTATAACTCTAAGCTCTGATACCAACTGTAAGAACCCGACTCTAAAACAGTCCTAATCATGGTTCTTACTCAGTATGCATGCATTTAAAGATAAATGAGTCTGTGAAAATAATTCAAAAATACTTCAAGTTCCAAAATAAAAGCATTCAATTAAGAATTCCTGTTTAAAACCTTAAAACAATCCCTGGCCAAAGTATTATTAAAACATCCACAAAACAACAAAAATAACATTATGCAAAATTCCCTACAGACTCCGTGTCCAACTACATGCTGAAATAATTAAAGACATTAAAAACAGAGTGACATCGGCAGCTCCCATGATCATTCAGCTCCTCCGCTAACCGTCCCGATGCTGTCCCAAGTTACCTGGTTGAAAACGACAGAAAAATAAGGGTGAGTACAAAGACACTCAATAAGAATCCTCAATTGGGGTATAGTACGAAACATCAAATCATCTAGCATTCTAGTATACATGCAAACAGTTACCAACACAGAAAATTTGCCTTGTGATCTCAACATAACTCTGGAGTCCTCAAGAGTCTCTTACTCCCGGCCTAATGTTCAACTCTCTAAACTGAACTCGATCTGTTATCCTCGAAGGTCTCTTACCCTCGACCAAATGACCAACTCTTAAAACTGATCATAAACAAATAATCCTCGAGAGTCCATACCCTCGGCTAAGTGACCAGCTATCAAAACTGATCCTAATCAGCTCTTTTAACTGATTCTGGGACACTCGAGAGAGTACCCGGTGTCTGGCTCTAAACTGGAACGGAAGTGGTGTACTAACGACATTAGCTTGAAAGAACTCTCCTCTCGGCACCTAATGCGTGTGCGTGCACACTGCATGCTGCTGCAAACTGCGTAAATGTGGGGTCTAAACAAACTACGCCAGTCTAGCTACGTATACCTAAAGACTCGGAACCAGTGTCACTGATCTACAGTAGTGCAAGATCTGCGGTACTCAGCTGTAGCAGCCTGAACCATCGAACGCCTGAAGCTAAGAACCGTCTAAGGCAGGATTGCACCATTAGAGGGGTTCCGCTCTAGCAGGCTACAGACTAGGTTTATGCCGTTGTGGTGAGCTAGACTACACCCGGCTACCGAGGGCAGGAACCTATCCTCGCTAGTCTCGACCTATGGGGACAAAGTATGTTATGTCCGCTCTCAGCCTTTGGATGAAGATAACCTAACCGAAGCTAGCTAAGTGTAACGACCCAGTTTTCCATTCTGGTTCCCCAAGTATGTTGGGTTGTTCATTCGGTTGGGCCGTTAGGGCAGTTTGAGCCTTTAGGGGCATTTTGGTAATTTTTCCTTCAAGGTCAGATTTGTAATTAATCAGAAATCTAGGGCTGTTTTTGTTAATTGCCGAGTTCGGGTTATTCCTTCGGTTTCAGGTTTCCAGGGTTAGTTGTTTTTGGGAAGGTTGGAGGTCCTTTTGGTTAAAAGAGATTAAAGAGAAAAAATTCGAAGGCTGGTTGGATTTTGTGAGATTTCGACACGTGGCAAAGAAGTCCCTATATAAGAATAATTTTCCTCATTTCTTCCTTCTTCTTCTTATTCTTTTGCTGAGAGCTCTCCCTCTTCTTCTCCACCCTTCGCCGAGATCAAGTTTGCCCAAACCCTAGCTACCTTCACCTTTCGCCTAGATCAAGTTCACCCAAACCCTAGCTCCCTTGGCCCTTCACTGATCCTTACTGCATCCCCACGGGTCCGTTCGCCCTTGGCGCTAAGTCACCGAGTGCAGCCGCTTCGCCCGCACGCCATCACAGCATCACCAGGCACGCACGCGGTTCACTTAGTCCATTGGCTGTGCCGCTCGCCCTAGCCGCAGCGTCACCAAGAGCAGCCTGTTCACCGAGCATCTCGTTGAGCCATGCAGCTCACCTTGCCTCACCTTGCTTCACCGATCCGCACGTTCGCCTGTGCTCGCCAGCCCGTGCGCGCTTCGCCTTCGCCAAGACCTTGCTGTAGAGTCTATTCTTCTCAATTTTTGGTAATTGCTTCTCGAGCCTTGCCCTTTGGTTACCTAGTGTTGTTTAGCTGTTAAATATTAATTGTGTGTTTGTAATTGCTATGCCTAGGTTGTTACTCGTGTTGGTATTCTGCAGCTCAATGAGCATTGCTTTGTGTATTTGTTCTGCTTGCTTTCCAGGTAAGGATTTCCTAGCCTGGGTTGTGTGGACCCTGCACTTGCCACTAATAGATTCTGGTTGTGTGTTACTCTTTCTTTAGCATGTTAGTTGTTGAACTTGTTAGTGGATAGGCTTGCCTGTTATTGCCTGTTGATGTACTTGTTGGTGGATAGGTTCTTGCTAGATATCTGATGTATGAACTTGTTAGTGGATAGGATTGTATGGCTTGTCTGATAGGACCTGGCATGTAGAATGATGTACCCTAGATTGCACTACCATGTTTGAGGTGACTGCTTGTATCTGTGATTGTGATATGCTGTATGTTATTGTGCAATGTTATTGATGTTGAACTCTGTTAGCTTTAAGGTGCTTCTTCTTAGCTAGATCTTATTAGGTTGTCATCATCCAGAGGCTGAGAGTGGACCAACGTATGTGTCCCCACCAGTCGGGTTGTGAGGACAGATTCCTTATCCCCAGCAGTAGGGTGTGGAGTAGCTACCACCCCGGCATAAGCCTAGTTTGTGTCCTGCTAGAGCAGGGTCCTTCCCTTGGTGCAAGCCTGCCTTGGGACGACCTTTAGCTTTAGGCGTTGGGTGTGATTCAGGCTGCCACAGTACGGTGCCGAGGGCCTCCCGCCTGCTGTGGATCAGTGCTAACCTTTCCGAGTCATAGGCATGCGCACCTGGACCATCATAGTTTGTGTAGGCCTACATTTATCCAGTTTGCAGGAGCATGTAGTGTGCGCATATGTGCATTAGATGCTAGGAGGAGAGCTCCCTCGGGCTAGTGTATCAGTACACCATTTCGTTAAGTTAGAGCCCGACGCTTGGGTACTCTCCTAAGTGTCCAGGATCAGCATAGTGAGCTGATCACTTTAGCAGAGGGTTGGAGACTTTTGAGATTCTAGGGGTTATATTGATAACCTATTTGGAGATCCACAATGGATCCTTAGCCGAGAGTTAGAGACTTTCGATGGTTTGAGCATGCTGTGAATGTACTTGTGTTGAGACTGCCTTTGTGATGTTGTTCTGCTTGTATGCTTTGATTCTAGATGATGTGACTTGCGTACTGTATCCCAGTTGGGGATTCTTACTGAGTGCCTTTGTACTCACCCTTATTTCTGTGGTTTTTCCACCAGGTAACTTGGGACAGTATCGGGGAGACTAGAGGAGGAGTTAACTGATCACGGGAGTCTGTAGCATAGTCTTTTTCAATTGTTATATGTTTTCAACATGATTAAACTGTTTTAAAGAATTGATTTAGTACTGTTTTCATATTCTCTGGCAAGAGCCTTTAAATTATATTGGTTTTAATAAGGGTTTTTGGATTGCCATTTTCCTATTAAAGTTTAAGTTCCTGTTGTTTGTCTTACTTGTTGAATTTAAGGGTTTTTAAATTCATGCATGCTGAGTAAGAATCGGGTTTAGGACTATTTTAGAGTCGGGTTCTTACACTAAGAATACACAAACTCGTTTCCTGATAGATCAATACATGCTCAACAACAGATACAACCTAGCATGACACTACAATCTTATCAACAGGAATCACAACGCATGCTGGAAAGAACAAACCTAGCATGGTACTCACATGTAGAAATAGGAAACAATACATGCTAGCAGGAAACAAAATAGCATACAATCCTATTCACTAACATGCTCGTAAACAGTAAACAGGCAACAAGAATGCAATCAATGTATGAACTGCAGGGTCCACACAATCTCGGTAAGAAATCCTTACCTGAAACCAGAAAGACAATTACAAAGATTTTCTCCTAGAGCTATAGAATCAACTTAAAATTCAACCTAGGCAAATAATAAAAACAATCAATTAACATCTAATCAGCTTAGGAAACTAGTCGACCAAACACACAGGGCTAAAAAATTATTACCCAAACCGAGAGGAAAAAGCTCGACAGCTAAGGGCCTCGGTAGCAACGAGCGAGGAGGTGTGGCATGCAGGCTACGGGCTGTACGGCGTTGCTCTGCAAGGGCGTGCGGTCGGCTGGGCTGCTGTAACGGCCCAGTTTTCCATTCCGGTTCTTCAGGTATGTTCGGTTTCTTTTTCGGTTGTTTGGTTGGGCCGTTAGGGCACTTTGGACCCCTAGGGGCATTTCGGTAATTTTACCTCCAGGGGTAGTCTCGTAATTTGCCAGGGTTCCGGGTCTGATCTGTTAAACTTATTGTGTTGGGTTTCTTTCGGTTTTAGGTTTCCGGAGCTAGCTTGGTCTTTTGGAGAGGTTTTGAAGCTTCGGTTTATTTATTTGGGAATTAGAGGAAAAAAGTTGCACTTGCCAAGACTCGAACCCAGAACCTAGAGGGGACACTTGTCGCATTTCCCTTCCTCCCTTGTCCTTGTTGGGCCCTAGTTTTAAAAATAGCTGAAAACCTTTTCTTCCTCATTTTTCCTCTCTTTGCCGAATTCCAAACTCTCTCTTTTCTCTCCAAATCCGAGAACCTCCCAGCTCTTCGCCAAGCTTCGTCGCCCTGCCGAGAACTCCTTCGCCAGCAGCCCTTCCGCGCGTCGCCCAGCTAGCCAGCAGCTCTGCCACGCGCGCTCGCTCTGCTTCGCACGCACCCTGCCGATCGCCTTCGGCCAGCTCGCCCCGTGAAGCCTTCACTCCAGCGAACGCATGCCCTTCGCCAGCTCCTTCGCACGCACGCCTCTGCCGCTCGCACATCGCCAGCCCTCGGTCACACCCCTGTCGCGTTGCTAGCCCATCTCGTGCACGCTCCTTCGCCCAGCCGCACACCACAGTACACGATCGCACGCTCAGCAACTCGCTGCTCGCCCAGCCGAGGCCTCCAGCAGCAGCTCGTCTGTACGCCAGCCCGCCTGCACGCGAACCAGCCTTTCGCTCCCAGCCCACGCTGCCACACATCCGCCGAGCCTGCCCTTGCAGCCCTGTCCGAGCAGCCTTGCAGCCCCGTTCGCACACTGTCGTGTGTCCGCAGCCTATCAACCTTGTATCGGTAGCCTAGCAGCCGCGTGTCCGGGGGTTTATGTTCTCCTCGGTTTGGGTAAACTCTTCTCTCGAGCCTTGTGCGACCTGTTTGCCTGTTCTGTTTAGTTGATAGATATTGATTAGTTATTTATATTTTATTGCTAGGTCGTTGTCTGCAGCTCAAGGAGCACTTTATTTTTGTTGCTTTATCTGCTTATTATCCAGGTAAAGATTTCCCTCTCGGGGTTGTGTGGACCCTGTGGGACTTCGCTGATGTTTTCTTGTATGCTTGTATATTGTTATTGGCATGTTAGGAGA
>JBBMKA010005191.1:0-11879 GCA_037833695.1 Sechiopsis laciniata | reverse complement strand
ATTCGTAGGTTGACAGTCATTGAAGAGGTTCAAAATAACAT
The DNA here is from genome assembly GCA_037833695.1 of Sechiopsis laciniata. NCBI lineage: Eukaryota > Viridiplantae > Streptophyta > Magnoliopsida > Cucurbitales > Cucurbitaceae > Sechiopsis > Sechiopsis laciniata. Next base: position 11,838 of record JBBMKA010005191.1, on the reverse strand, counting down.
AGACGAAAATGTAGAAAATGTTGTAGAACAACCTATCAAGTAATCTTAGATGAAACCCTCAAATTCCCATTTCCACAAATTCTCCATTCTTTAGATGAGGATGGACTTCTCCTTTTGACTGCTTCTTCTTTTCAGTCCTCACTTTGCTAGTTCAAGTAAGCTCGTTTATGTTACGATAACGATTCTGAAGATTTTAAATTTTTTATAACCTATAAATTTAATCAATTGATTATATAATGAAATTGTAATGTTGAGGATTTTATATTGAAAAGATGAAGAGAACTCACAACTTTTATAAGATCATACATTACTCTTTTTGTTTTGAATTAATTATTAAACTGAACCTCATATTATCTTGATATGATATTAGAGTTAACAAAACCAAAATAAGTATTTGGTCTTAGAAAATTTAGGATCATGTCCATGACGGATGAACTCAAAGATACACATCTTTGAAAGAGCATGTTGAATTGAAGGCTTTACAAGTTTTATACAATAGATATATTTTTCTTTTGATTGTCAATTAGTTTTGAGAAGGAAGTTAATGATATTAAATAAAAATATATTTGTTGATGAAATATTCCGTTTTTTAAGCATTAAGCCTTCTAAGGTAATTGGAGAAGGGTTAGTAAATATTAAACCTATTAAATTGAATATTAGCTATGCATTTAAGCTTTTGAATTAGGAGGTAATTTAACAATACATACACCCACTAGGCTTTATAAGATGGTGCATTATGGTCCTCAAGGTGGCACAGAAGTTGAAGATTTGGGCTTTGAAAGTATACTCTCATCAAGGTCCGGGCTTAGTTACCCTTGTTTCAAAAAAAGATGGTGCATTATGACATTAATGTGTAATTTGATACAGTTGATGTTCTTTATATTATCCAATATAATATATAACAAATTAATTACTTCTTGAAATGAAAGATAAGGATATCTTATGATGGCATAAAAAAGACTTTTCAAACAAAAATTTCTTGTTTCTATTGGATTAAAAAATTGGGAAAAAGAGAAATTCTACTTTGGTTTAAGTTTTAAACCTAAATTAAACTATGCCCTTGTTTTTGCATGCAGGTTAAACCAAATACTCCCTCAAGAATGCTGAAAGAGATCTTGAATAAAAAGCTCTAGCCATTATTGTGGAAGAAAAATGAGAGCATGGATTTAATATTATATGCATTACTATCAAATTATCAGTGTAGAATATGTTTTATATTATAATTTAGTTGCACTCTTTCCCATTTCTATGTATATGGATGCTGTAAAACTAGTTAAAAATAGAAAATAAGAGAAACTTTCGCACAACTTTTTAGACTATTATTGAAAGAATATATTTTTTCTATTAAAAAAAAGTTGAAATTATTACTTTTTGGTAACACTAAAAATGGTTTCATATATGTTGATTGCTTATAAAATAAAGTTGTGCCGGTAAGAAGTATTAATTTCAACTTTCATGTACGTGGATTGCTTATAAAATAAAGTTGTACCCTCGTCTCTTAAAAATGGTTTTGGCTAGTGAATCTAAAATAATAACAAAAGCTTTTTGTTGAAATATATAGACCGAGTCATTAACGACAAAATGGTAACACTAAAAAGGAGAGGTGTATTATAAAATTTCATAGGTGTTTGACTCAAGGTGTATTATAAAATTTCATAGGTGTTTGACTCAAATAACTCATTCAAATAATTTCAACATAAGTTTTCTGTTGTAAGAACACAGAAAGTGTATTTTTGGTAAAATGATATTTGACTTTTCTCATTATCTGAATGGGGTTATTTATATAAAATAATTAACCTAACTCAACATGGTATCAAATTCCATTAAACCCAAATTGACACTTACGAAAAGTCGTTTGGATTCAAGAAGGAGTTGCTTGGATTTATCTTTGGTTTGTTTATTCCTTATCCCCAAAATCCTATTTAGATCGGATCTAAAATGATTTAGAATTAAGAAATAGGATTTGGTTTGTTTATATTAAAATCTCTCAATTCGAAAATCCAAGATTTGAATTGATGTCTTTTCATTGTGTTTGTAAAAACTAAATTCGAAGGACAAAACAATAAAACACAAAATTCTCAAAATACTTTACTTTATTTCTTTCTAAAACTCTCTACTTTTGCCCTCACATTTTTTCTCTACAATTCACAATGAAAGAACACTCTATTTATAATCTATTACAATTTTGGTCTCCAAGTTCTTACAAAAAATGCTTCCCACTAATTCCTAAATAAAGGATCCACTAATTCCTTAATTTGCTCCCTAATTAGAATCACATTAATTCCTTAAATAAAATATCTACTAATTACATTTAAAACAAAATAATAAATTTTCATTTAAGTTTATTTAACAAAACTCTCCCATAAACTTAAATTATTCTGTCATACGTCATGCCAATCATTTTCTTGAATTTGTCGAACAAAACCTTCGGCAACGGTTTTGTGAGAATATCCTCAACTTGTTCTTGACTCGTTACATGCTTCAATTCCACGCTTTTTCCTTCACATGATCTCGGATAAAATGAAAACAAACATCAATATGTTTGCTTCTTTCACGATTCACTAGATTCTTTGCTAACTCAATTGTTGATCTGTTGTCAACCTGAATCACAGTCGCACCAAATTGCTTTAGCTCCATCTTGCATATCAAATTTCTCACCCATATCGCATGACAAACGTACAAAGAAGCTACAACATATTCAGCTTTGCATTTTAAAAGCATCACGATTAGTTGTTTCTTTGACAACCAAGTAAATGTTGTGTTGCCCATAAAGAATGCATATCCCGAAGTACTTTTTCGATCATCTATGTCCTGCACCAATCGCTTTCAGAGTAACCACTCAACTTTTACTCTTCCGCTTTCGAATAAAACATTCCAAGTGGCACTGTTCCTTGGATGTATGGCAAAATTCGCTTCAACGCCTTTCAATGCGAATAAACTGGCTCCTCCATGAGCTGACTAACCATGCCAACACTTAATGCGAGATCCGGCCTTATGCATGTGAGATAGCGGAGGCTTCCCACCAAACTTCGATATTTACTTGCATCTACACATTCTCCTCCATCAAACTTCGAAAGTTTCGTACCTGGTTCCATTGGTATTGCAATCGGCTTGCAATTTTCCATCTTGAAATTTTTCAAGATCTCTTTCGCATACTGCTCTTGGGATACAAAGATTTCAGTCTCTTCTTGTTTAACCTCTAAACCGAGGAAACACTTCAACAAGCCCAAATCTGTCATCTCAAACTCTCGCATCATCATGCTCTTAAACTCTTCTATCATTGCATTACTATTACCCATAAAAATTAAATCATCAACGTAAACGGCAACAAATATCACATTACCTCCACTTTGTGTTTATGTAAAGTGCATGCTCGTAAGGGCATTGCTTGTATCTATTCTACTTGAAATACGTATCAATGCGAGTATTCCATACTCGCAGTGCTTGCTTCAACCCGTAAAGAGCTTTCTTCAATTTTAGCACCTTCTTCTCTTCTCCAAATTTCACGTATCCTGTTGGTTGCTCAATATACACTTCTTCTTCAAGCACACTGTTCAAGAATGCTATCTTGACAAACATCTAATAAATCGACCATCTAAATTATGCCGCTTACGAAATTAACAATTAGATTGTCTCCATTCTCGCAACTGGAGCAAAAACTTCATCATAGTCGATTCCCACTTTTTGCTTGTATACCTTTGCAATAAGTCTCATCTTGTATCGCTTTATCTTCCCTTGCACATTCATTTTCTTCTTTAATACCCACTTTACACCAATCGTCTGACCTGCATTCGGTAATTCTATCAACTTCCATGTATCATTGCGCTTAATCGCATTGATCTCTTCATCCATTGCGGTTCACCACTTCTCATCTCGCCCTCCTTCCTCAAAGCTAATACTTTTTGCATCTGCTAAAACACAAATAAGATGCCCATCATGTGTCGCATAGTACAATTCTTGCAAACTCCGCATTTTGGGTTGTTACGGTTCTTCTTCTTCTTCTTCTTCTGTTGTTTCAGACTCTCTTGGCATACTCGTTAATGCAACGGATGGTAATTCTCCAACTTCAATGCTGACTTCCATTGAATTGTTTCAGTACCATTAGCTTTCTTCATACACTCGCACATCGCGACTTACCATCACCTTCTTGCTTATTGGGTCAAGTAGTTTGTACCCTTTTGTTCTTTCATCATAGCCAATAAACACATATTTCATGCTCTTATCTTCGAGCTTCATTCTTCGCTGATCAGGTACGTGTACATAAGCCACACTACCAAACACTCTAAGATGCGAAACTGTCGACTTTCGTCCGCTCCATGCCTCTTACGGTGTCTGATCAGTTAACTTTGCATGTGAACATCGATTTTACACATAAATTGCGCATTGCACTACTTCTACCCAAAACTCCTTTGACATACTTTTACTCTTTAACATTGCTCGAACCATATCAAGAATGGTTTTATTCTTCCTCTCAGCCACGCTATTTTATTGAGGAGTGTATGGTGCGGTTAGAAATCGTCTTATGCCTTACTCCTCGCAATACTTCCTAAACGCATTCGAAGTATATTCTCCACCTCTGTCAGATCGCACAGCTTTGTTTCGTCTACCAGTTTCCTTTTCCACCTTCACTTTGAATTTTCTGAATGCCTCAAATGCTTCTGACTTTTTTTAAAAAATAAACCCAAGTTTTTCGTGAGAAATCATCAATAAAAGTAAAGAAGTACTTTAATCGCTGAACGATGCAGTGTTAATTGGTCCGCATATATCTGTATAAATCATCTTGAGTGATCGCTTCACTCGATATTCCTCTTTCTTCTGAAATGAGGTTCTTGCATGCTTACTGAGCACGCATTTTTCACAAAACTTTCCATCATAGTCCATCTCTAGTAGCCCGTGCACCATATTCTTCTTCGCTAACTCTTTTAGTCCATCGTGATGTAGATGAACAAAATGAAGATGTCACAATATTACTTTATCTTCTAAATCGACTCGCAAACATCTTTCTCGCACACTTTTTAAATTTAGTTTATACATGCGATTTCTTCCTATCTCTACACAGGTGATTAAATGCTCTTTCTTGTCCCTCAAATGCAACAACCGGTCTTTCAAAAATACATAATAACCATTCTCTATGAGTTGTCCCAAACTCAAAATATTTGTTTTGAAATTTGGTACATAGTATACATCCTAGATTCACTCTGTCAAGCCATCGTTTTGCATAAAAGAAATCGCACATTTTCCTTGGGCCTTTACTTTTGACGCAGCGCCAAAAGAAACATGACCATCTTCAATTTTACGCATCTCTTTGAACAAATGCTCGTGTCCGCACATATGGTTGCTTGCCCTTGAGTTGAGATACCAAACAGTATCATCATTGTCGCTTCCTTCTTTATGCACCATCAAAAGAATACCTTCATTCGCATTATTTTCTACTGCTAAATTCCTTGTTTCTTCAACCCTTTTATCCGCACGACAATCTCTCGTAAAATGCCCTTCTTCACTACAATGGTAGCATTGCAGAAATAACAATCACTCGCACAGTGACCATACTTGTAACACTTGTAGCATTCAATATTTGATTGATTCGATCTACCGCTTCTTCCTAGACCGCATCCTCTTCAACGTCAATTTAGATTCTCTACATCATAATTGTCGCTTTGACTACTGCGACCATATCCACGATCTCCATGGTCGTTACCTCTACTATGAAATTGTTTAGAATATAGTACCTCTTCATCTTCGATTGATGCCTTTGTTTGAAGTGCTTGCTCTAGCTTTTCCTCTTTCTTCTTGTTCTTGCTTTGCTCGTGAGCCTGAAGAGAATCAGCAAGCTCGTCAATAGTGAGTGTCGCAAGGTCCTTCGACTCCTCTATCGCACACACCTCATTCTCAAAATTATCCATCAAGGATCTCAAAATCTTTTCAACAACTCGCGCATCCGTTGGCTTTTCTCCATTGCGATTGAGTTGATTTACCACCGCCTGCACATGCATGATGTAGTTAGACACGCTTTCTGACTCCTTCATCTTTATGCTCTCCAACTCACCGCAAAAAATCTGGAGACGCACTTGCTTCACTTGGTCGACTCATTTGAACACTTTCTCTAAAGTATCCCACACTTTTTTGAAGTAGTTTCACTCGCAATCTTCTCGAAGCCCGATTTGTCAATGATAGCGCTAAATAATTATACTATTTAAGCCTTTAAAACCACGTATTCTACGAAAAAGGGTAAGTATGCGAACAACATAAGAAGGAAATTGAGCGTAAACATTTGTATTACCCGGACATGCATGCCAACAGCATCACATGACGAAATCTATGCTAAATAAGATCTTTAAGATGCAAAACGTGCGTATAAACGCAGAAACTAGCTAATTAATCATAAATCTGCTGACGTGTCTTATATTCGCAGAAGATCGTTGCAAGGATGGAACGGATGAGTCATCAGAACAGAAAAGGAAGGAGATAATTGGCAATCAAATCATAAAATCAAGGGAAGCAAGACAAAAATAATTGGCAAGGAGAATATTCTAGAAGGACGGCATGAAGGTTGGACGTGGTCAACAAGAAACTCAAGACGTTATAAATAGAAGTTGAATCGAAGAAGAAGGGGTGCCAATTCAAAGAGGAAGCTGCCATTGATGAGCGTTCGAGATGTCGAGGTCTCCTTAAAGATCCTAGCAGCCTCTGTTCATTTGTAGACCTTGAAGAATTGAGTACCAATGTAGTGTCATAGACGAAGACGCCATTGACAACAATGGCGATGAACTCTGTTACTCCATAGATAGTTATTGTAGTAGTTTTTCATTTCATTTGCATCTTATACTCTATTTTATAGCTTTAATCATAGTTGTTTTCTTTCTTGAAAATTAATCTACAAGTTCTTTGTTTCAGAATTGATCTCTTGTAACTTTTTATGCGTGATTAAGGTTTAACAAAGTGGGGAAGCTAAGTAGTATGGCTATTAAATTTAAGTCAAGTTAAAGGGGAAAAAGAGTAAGAACAGCGGTTGATTTAACTATCTCGAGTCGATTGACCATCCACTCGAGAGTGCTTACCATTGATCTTGGGAAAGGAGATGCTAAGGGCTTAACCTCACCATAATCACTAGGTAATGATTAGCTTTAAGTACTTTTTAAAAGGGAGTTAGGAATAACCATCTCACTAGCGAAATACGCAGGGCTTGTGTTTAAAAGCAAACCTACGGGCTTTGTACCGGCAGGTTGCAGTCAAGTATTCCAAAAAGGGACTTGAAATTTAGTCCAATATGTACTAATTTTTCATGACAACTTAGCTTGCTTTGAATTAATCTTTACTACGATCCTTCCTGCATTTGTCATTCATATAAACTTAAGAAGTGTATTTAATTCGGATTTAAGATAAAAAAATTGTAGGTGATTGATTTTATAATGTTGTAATTAAATTAAATATGCGTCGGCTCGTTACCCACGTATGCGTGCTCGAGCTTACTCGAAAGAAGAACCTGGCGGAAGACCCAGCAGGTTACGTTTAGTATGCCGTGAAGATTCTTCGTACCATTTAAGGGGAGTTAAAGTTTAACCCCGCTAGCAAGTACAAAGCCTTGAGCCTATTTATGTGGAATTGCAGCGGAAGTTGGGTTCCACATCCATGAATGTGGAAGCATTTATGCGGATGGGTAGCACGATTTCTATAACACCAAGCAACACATCTATGCTCTTCGTAATTTCTAATTAAATTAAGCAGCTTTAGTTTTGCATTAGCACTAGCATTAGCACTTTATTTATTTGATACTTAATCAACATCAACCCTCTTAAAACCCATTCTTGTTATTTACATTTTCAACCCTTAATCTATATCATTGTGCTTCAAATTCTCTGTGGGATCGATAAATTTATATACTTATTACTTGCTGCAATTCCCGAGCGCGTATACTTGCGTGAAAGTGATTCTAAGTTACACTTAGCATAAGTTGACTTTGAATTAATTACTATATAATATATTAGCACTGAAATCGCAACCCATCAGTCAACTGCATGGAACAACACGTACAATGTTGTTTTATCTTTCGAAACCTTCTCTTTCAACTCTTTGGTTTGAATCTCCGTATAATTCACAGTACCCTCTAGTTCTACAAAACCTATTTCAACCACTTCCCATGCATCATGAGATTCAAGAAGCGCTTTCATCTGAATGCTCCAATTCTCGTAATTCGCCTTCGTCATCGTGGCAGCGACATTTGACCCGTCACATTTGCCATCGGCTCTGGTACCAACTTGTAAAAACTAAATTCGAAAAACAAAACAATAAAACACAAATTCTCAAAGTACTTTACTTTAGTTCTCTCTAAAACTGTCTACTTTTACTCTCACTTTTTCTCTCTACAATTCACAATGAAGGAACACTCTATTTATAGCCTATTACAAACTTGGTCTCTAAGTTCTTACAAAAAATGCTTCCCACTAATTCCTAAATTAAGGATCCACTAATTCCTTAATTTGCTCCCTAATTAGAATCACATTAATTTCTTAAATAAAATATCTACCAATTACATTTAAAACAAAATAATAAATTTCCATTTGAGTTTATTTAATAGAGTCCTCCTGAATTGCATTGAAGTTGTCAGTTGTGGACATGGCTACTATTTAGCTAGGGAATAAATCCTCCTCTATCTGTTGTGAGTCGAGCATTCCTTCTCCTATAGAACAAGATTCATTTTGCATCATATCTATGGAATTCCAGGGTTCGGGCCAAAGAAGTAATGTCTCTCGATTTTTCTCCTGTGTGTACGTTTCCATAATAATGGTGTTTTTCCAAAATCAAACTTTATTGTTCAGCATCTTGGACTAGCCATCCCTTAGAAGGGATTGTTAAAAGATCATCAATTCCTAATGAAAATGGATTATTTAGTTCAATCTTGAAAGACATGTTAGGATTATACTATTGTCCGACATTGAAAAAGTAAAGAGTCCATTTATAATATAGGTGAATTATTCCTCTCATCACCAATTAATTTTGAGATGGATGTCTACATTATCTAATATAGTATCAGAGCAGGAGGTCCTTAAGTCCGAGTCTCTTCCACGTCGTTTCCTCCCCAATTAAATTTGAATTCTACTTATAGGATTTTTTGTAAATTTCTAAGCCCACAAATGAAGAGAGTGTTTGTTGATATAATTAAATTTATCCCAATTCATAATCTTAAGTTTTTTGGTTGAAGGAATGGTTTAACATAATTTCAACAATAATGAATTACTAAAACTAAACTATCCAACTCATAAACTAGAAAATACCTTATTTTGCTATAACAAAATGATAAACTTCTTACCAGTACAATAAATCAGCTTACGAATACTACCGTAAAAAAATATATAATAAAAAATTAAAAATTAAAAAATTAAAAATCGAATACTCCTCTCATAAGATGGATTATATAGGTCTATCAATCCTATTTTGGAGATCAAATAATACAACAATTTAGATGGAAGAGGTTTCGTGAAAAGGTCAGCCAACTGAAGATGGGAACGTATAGTAAGCAAAGGAAGAAATTTATTTTGAACTCTATCCCAAACAAAATGATAGCCAAGCTCTATATGATTTGTTCGTTCGTGAAAAATAAAATAAGAGACAATAGAAACTAGACTCCAAATTTAGGGACTTAAAAATATATGCAATAATCAATTGTTCTTTTGTTTTAATACAATATAGAATTTGGCAATTCGAATCAGACACTTTAGTTACTAGGGTATCATTTAACTATTGCTTTTGTTGGTCCAAAAAAAAGTTGGTAAGATCGTGAATACAAAATTATTTTGGCTAATTTTAGTTTAAGATTTTTGTTTCTTGTTAGGAATCAATTTCTGAAGTGGATAAGCCCAGCATCTCGATGAACTACACAGCCGAACCACTAAGCCCAACTTTCACCCTTGCATATGGGCTAGGCCCATTAATTGAGTAACTATTACCCAATTAAGCACTCAAGGAGAAGTATCTCATTTTAATTTGGTAATGGTACAAAATGTCTACTTTAGGCAAAAAAAAAAATTAAGTAAATGTCTAAATGGGTTGGAATTGAAATCAATGTCTACTTTTGTATATGGGAGAGGAGTAAAAAATAATTTGTACCTTTTATGCCATTTTAAATTAATTATTGTTCTCACATTCTAAATTAATTAAAAATTAGTAAAACCCTCCCTCCCACCATTCTAGGAGTAGAAACGGTTTACAACAATAAATTGTTCAACAAATTATATTATAATGACATTATTTTAAATTAAATCTAACAAAATCTAATTGTATCAACCTTACATTTCATCTTAGCCACTCATCATATCACTTTCAATTCATTATATCCCTTCATTATAATATATTTACCAAATTACATTTTCATCGAGTTAGCCACAAATTTCTCGTTCTTATATTTGCAAAAAAGTGGAGAACGAAAACTCTCTTCATCTTTTCCACAACATTCTGCACGATTGCTATGTTTACTGATTCTAACATTTTCATCAAATTACAACATAGGCATCCCACCGTCTTTTGTGTCACCTTTCAAACATAGGGAGCAACTTTGATAATTTTCAATGGAGGTTACACCAGTTGCAATCGTGTTTAATTAGTAGTAATTGGGATGAAAGAGATATATACTCGAACTACAACACGACCATGGTTGAGATCACTTACAACACCCCCATATCCCTTCTGATATCATCGATAGAGGAAAGTCTCGAATTGGACAAGAATGCAAAAGTCATTACCATATAACTACATAAAGACAGGTCCGACAGAAAAAAGACTATAATACTGAAGGATGCATGGGACGTCTAGTGGATGTACAACGGATTTGCTGTCGAGATGTATAGTGACTGTTGTATCTAGGCGAAAATAATCGTACCAAGATGTACATCCCGCCAGCGGATGTAATCAAGATACATACAGAAAATGGAGGTGAAATGATGGAGAAGCTTGACGAGGATGAAGAACAAGACCGAGCAATGGACTTCGGTGTTGCGTGTTCGAAAAAACCGTTCAGCTCCCCAACAAACTTTAGAGTCCAAAAAATCGGCATTAATAGTTTGGGAGACAAGTAGGTACAATCTTAATGCTTTTCTTTTTTAAATTACTACATTTTTTGGGGGAAATTGGGGGGATGTACTAGCATGTAGGGAGATGTACAATAATATTTTATCTTTCGGAAGAAAAAAAACATTTGAAATTTAATACTTTTAAAAAAAATCCCAATGTAATTTTCTGTTTCAGTTTTCAAAATTTCAAATTAAGATCATTATTATATTTTTATCAATTTGTTTAGTTTAAAATAATTAGACCCTGTCTCATGTTAGTTAGAATTAAATCTTGTTTTAAAGAATTTTAAGAACAAAAAAAAAAAATTCTAGGCTAGGGGTATTTTGGACTATTACATATTAAAATCATTAATTCGGTATTTTCAAAAATCATATTATACATGCATTTAAATTATTGCTCTTTTAGACATTTTCTTAATTATTTTGCTAGATTTAGGCATTTGCCTAGTTTGACCTTCTACAAAATAGGCAAATGTCTAAATCTAGCAAAACAATTAAGAAAATGTCTAAATCATCAATATTTTAAATGCATGTTTAATATTATTTATTTTAAATACAGAATTAATTAGTTTAATATACAATAGTCCAAAATAAACCTAGCCTAGGGTTTTTTTTTTTTTTTTCATTTTTTTACAATTATTTTAAGTAAGATTTTGTTCTAACTAATCTGAGAGATTATATAATCATTTTAAAACAAAGATTCTAATTTAAAATTTCGAAAATAGAAACAGATAATTGTGTTGCTGCTTTTTTAAATGTGATTAAATGTCAAATA
>JBBMKA010005189.1:0-11883 GCA_037833695.1 Sechiopsis laciniata | reverse complement strand
TATCCACACATACTTGTGCAAAAACCTCGAAAAGGGGGCATTTGTTGGAATAGAAATTTCGACGAATGAAAATCCGCTACGACATTATTTAAAATTAATGACAAAGCAAATATTTTTATTTAGGGATCAATGATAAAATGATATATTGTCCCCTAAATTGAATTATGGCAAACCAAAATGTGCCACATGCTAGTGTTATGGACGTTTGATTGCACTGATAGCATGATCAAAACTATGGATGACCGAGTTCGGTCCAATAACGATTTGGGCCCAAAGCCCATTTTTCTTTATGAAATCAAATTAGGCTCAAAACACCCCGGTTCATGAAAACGTTTGGATCCAAAATCACCAATTGGTCTAAACCCAACCTAGGAAGACATTTGGGCCTCAAGCCCATTCTTTGGCCCAAGCCCATTTGAAGCCCATGGAAAACCCTATAAATAGAGACTTCCTTCTTCATTTGAGGGGGATCCAAAATTTTGAAGAATTGGAGAAAGACGTTGAAGCTTCTTGAAGATTGAAAGCATACAACGTTTCTTGAAGATTGAAGCTGCACAAGATTCTTGAAAATTGAAATGATACAAAGTTTCTTGAAGATTTGAAGCTTCCATCAATCCAAAACTAAAGTTGCTGAAATTATCCATGTCTGAAGCTACTAAAATTGTCTGAAGACTAAGCTGTGAAAATCCTTGTATTTGTGAGAGAAGAATCAAAGGAACATAGAATAGAGTTGTAATCCAATATATTCCATACGAAATCAATATAAATTTTCAAGTTCATCAAACGAATAAAATTTCTCCGAAAATCTCATCGAACATGGGGATATAATATTTGCATGAGAAATAGTAAAATAGAAAAATAGGGAAAAGATATTGCACATTAAAAAAAAAAATCATGATCTACTTAGTTTTTTTTTTTTTTTTCCTTTTATGATTGAGAATTGGAGGTTCACTCCTTAATATTTGGGGCACCACTAGGGACGGAGCATCGTGAATATCATAAGAATGGAGACACAATTGGGGATCTACAAATTAATGTCTGGTGATAACTCTAAAGAATTGGGAGTTAATTGGCTAAGTAGGTATGTGTTAATGAAGCATTTCGCTAGGTTTTAAACTCAAACTAACTAACTTGCTCGCTAATAATAATCACAAAGGCGAATGAAGTAATCTTGCGGTTTTCTAAGTAAGATGAAAGTCTTTAAATAGAGTTAGCGAACATATGAGCATTTTAAAGTTTTTTGTTGGTAGGGGTGTTCAAACAACCCGAAACCCGAATAACCCGAACCAACCCAACCCAATTTGACGAGTTGGGTTGGGTTAAAAATATTTTTAGGTTGGGTTGGGTTCAAAATCATGAAATGTTTATAGGATTGGTTGGGTCAAGGGTTGACCTAAAATTAACCCAACTCAACCCGATCAACCCGAAATTATTATTTAATTTAAAAATATATATTTTTACTTATAACATATTATATATGCGTATATTTGTTTTATTTAATTATTATTATTAGAATTTTTATTTCCTATATTCTTTAATATTTTTTCAAATCTTTATAATTTATATATTATGATCAAATATATAGTCAAATTATTTAAAATATCTTTGTTGGTTTTAATTATATATTTGTTTATGGAAGTCGAATTATGTCATCTATTTTTTTTGTTTTAATTATCTATTTGTTTTATGTTTTATAGTTCGAATCTTCTATATGAACCATGATTGTATATTTATATTCATTTCATTACCTTGATTGAAGATTGTATTTTGTTTATGTATAATGTAGGACTAATTTAGTAAAAAGATATTTATAATTTATTATTGGACCCTATGACCCAACCCAACCCGAAAATATAAGGGTTAGGTTGTATCTTTAATTGGGTTAGGTTGGAAAAATGATCAACCCAAAAATTTGGGTTTGGTTGAAAACCCCCTCAACCCAACCCAACCCAACCCATGTTCACCCCTAGTTGTTGGTGAAGAATATATTTCGCTCTCGTGAAGCAAGGGAGGTAAACACGAATCAACTAGTGGGAAGCATCGTGGACGCGTGGCAAAATCCAAAGAGAAGTAAAAGTTACATCGTAGCCATGTACACACGTCGTTAAGCGAAAAAAGAGGAATGAGGATAGAACCGTGGGGTGTATGTGTAGATTGCGGATGCAGTAACGAAGACCTATTAAAGCAAACCAGCGTCGATTGAGAAGAGGGTTGAAAGATTGAAAGATCAGAAGGGCTCAGCTACACCAAAGATTTTTCGGAGCTCAACCATCCACATTTTACAGCATTCAGTATTCTTTTACTTAGTTATTTAGCTATCGTGTATTTCGTTGTTTGAATTCAGTAGTTTATAGGATTTTATTGACTCTGTTAGTTTGGTTTCTAATGAAAAGTTATTATTTAATCTCTCAAGTTTTATTTATTATCATGAGTAGCTAAATTTCTTTTAGAAATAGTAAGTTTCATGTAATTCGCTTGTGCATAAGAAGTAAGAAAAGCTAAGTTCAAATGCATGTAAGATTTTTTGCATATTGTTATTGAGAAATTGCGTTATGATCTGAGTTCGGTTCAAGAGGAGGGATTTAGGCAAAGTTGCATGTATACATTAGGTTTTGTTAAGTTAGCACTTGCAATTCAACTTACTTAGAGATAAGAAGTACTAATGTGTTAGCTTAAGTTTAATGAAAATTGCGAGGTTCGAGAGAATTATCGCTACATTAACTAACTTACTATCTTACCGCATTGGCGATGTATATGACTCTTAACTATTTCTGATGATTAATCATTTCTTGTACCTGCTTAGTTCTAATTTATTCATTCAACACTTCAAAATTTCACGTTCCTTGATACATTTAACTCTTGTTTGATAGCATAAACAGATAGATTTGAATTTCCCTGAGGAGACAATCTTTACTTATCAAAACTTGCTATAACGAATTGTGTACACTTGCACAGGCAGCGAAAATGACCTCTTCTAGTTAACCCTTCGCTAGCGCGACTGCACAGTGAAATCCTATAATCATTTTTTGCACAACATCGGGTCTCGAACTTAGGGGTGCATACCCTCAAAATTCAAGCATTCGACCAACTGCCTCACTCTTCGAGGACACATAATATATTGTTGGAGATATTCACCTTATGACATTTGTCCCACATTGGAATGGTGAGCAACGTTCAACATCGATATGAGCTACTCCCTTCACTATCAATTGGTTTCAGAGTGTAACCCTATATGATCTAATAATATTTATATTTATTTTATTAAATTGAAATGAAAAAAAAAGTTTAACGAGGCATTCGAGCTCTACGTGTTGAAGGGAAAAATAAGGCCATTAGGTTTAACTTGCCAGCTGGGCAGGGCTCAAGGATTATCATATTTAAGACCAAATTATTTATACACAAAACAAAACCATTTTTAGAAGAAGAAACAAAACAACAGTTTCAACAGTTCAGTTTCTAGATTTCTTACCTAGTTTAAGAAACGTTTTTTTTTTAAGTTTTGGAAACAAGAAACGAGAACAGTTGCCAAACAAGTCTGTTTCTCAAAAAATAAAAAACAGAAACGAGAAATGAGAAATGAGAACATTATCAAACGGGCCCTAATAAACTCAACTAAATCATACTTTTTCAAATCTCTTTTATACATTTTTTTGTAGAGTTTGAGCATACATACTCATATTTAGGCGACAACAACATTCAAGGTGAAAACATGTCAATTTGGAGCAAACTTTATTAAAATAACCAAGACTATTCCTAAGAGAAATGTGATGTTGTAATAGAAAAGGTAAGCAATTCTCGAAGCATTCAACTATTTTACTAAAACTCTCAATTTCTCCTAATTTTTAACTTAAAAGTTTAAAAGTCAGTGACCTAGCCACATCAGTGTTATTCTTTGTAGGTTTTTTTTAAAGTAAATTTTTGTAGGTTATGTATGGAAGAAAAGAAAATTAGTGATATGTTTCAATTTAAAAAAAAAAAAAAAAAACAAAACAGCTCACTCCCTCTCTTACTTTTAAAGAGAAAATAGTTCTCTTTTGACTTCGAGACAATCTCTATAGGGGGTTTGCTTGTGCGTGTTTGGAGGTACCATGACGTATGTTACGTGACTCTTGCAAGCTTCTTAGGGAAGTCTGTTAGTTGAGGTGTGATGGCTCTAAGGGGTGCGTTGGAAATGGAGTTGGGAGGGAGCTGAGTGAGGAAAGGTTGAGAGCACGTTGGGAGATGTCGTGGTAAGGGTTTCTTGTCGGAGATGTCGAGAAGAAAATACGTGGTGGAAGGGCTGGCTAGAGTTTTTCCCGATATGTGATGGCATTTTCGGTGGCTTCTATTATGGGGGAAGAAAACTTAAAGAAGAAGATGTGAAAAAATCGAAGGCCACCAAGGGGTTCGGGCAAGGTAGGGCACTTTTTGACCTGAAGAAAATGGTGTTGGAGGAAGAACCATGGAAGGATGAGGCATGAGGGTTCATGACGGGTTTTGGGGCTACCTACATAATTACTGTGCAATATCAATGTTGCTTTATTTTCTAAGTTTTTAGACTTTTGTGTTTACTGTAGTAATTGTGGTAGCATAAAGTTACCATTAGTTATTTGTTCATAGGCTGATCTGTAGCCTATATATATAGGGGTCCCTAGGATGTAAGAGGATTATTCAATAAAAACTTGATTCAATAAACTTCCAAGATTGTTCTACACTAATTTTAGTATCAGAGCACTCGAAATTGAGAGCCACAATGGTTGAAAGAAAAAAACCAGCTAGCTATGTTGGTGTTGACGTAGATCAAGCCGACGAAGGGGTTGAAGACCTCTCTTCAAGAGCTATCTCTCAAAGACTCCATAAAATGGAGGATTCCATGGAAGAAATGAGAAATAGCCAACTTAGTCTTCACTAAATGCTAAAGACCTTGACCGAACGGATGGACTTAATGTCCACTCGGCCAAACTTTCACCCACATTCAAGAAACCAAGGTAACCATGCTGTCCCAAATGAATCCCCTGAAAGACAGTTCCAACATGATACAAGAAACCTCCATCCACATAATCACTATCCACAACAAGATTTTTACAGAGAGGAGGAACTTTTATTTCATGAAAGACAACCTCAAGAAATGGCAAGAAGACATCAAGATTATCCAAGAAATACCTTACTACTACCTCAATTACAAGTTCGTCGACTTCAAGATCCAAGATTCTTAGGACTTGATAGTTCAAGTGAAAATGAGGATTCATTCAACAGAGGAAACTTATATTACCAAGAACGAAGAAGGGATGCACCAAAGTTTCCTCAGCAAAATTATGATTACAAATTGAAAGTGAATCTTCCTTCTTTTAGTGGAAAGTTTGACATTGAGGCATTTTTAGACTGGTCCAAAGAAGTGAAGGCTTTCTTTGATTATACTAACACTCAAGAGGAAAAAAAGGTGAAATTGGTGACTTATAAATTGAAAGTGGGAGCTTCTATATGGTGGGATTAAGTGCAAATCAATAGGAGAAGATATGGAAAAGGTAATTAGATCTTGGCCAAAGATGTTAAAACTAATGAAAAGCACATTTCTTCTTGTGAACTACGAACAACTATTATATAATCAATATCAACATTGCTATCAAAATCATCAAATAGTGGCTGAATATTCATAAAAAGTTCATCGATTATGTGCAAGAAACAACTTGTCTGAATCCGAGCAGCACAAGATTGCTCGCTTTGTTGATGGTTTACGAGAAGATATCAAAAAAAAGGTTGACCTACAACCTATTTATTACCTTATTGAGGTTGTGGCTTTAGCAAGAAAGGTAGAAGAAAGTTGTTCCAAGCAAAAAGGAACACCAACTAGGAAACCCCCATGGGAAAAAGGCAATCAAAATTTTCGAGAAGCCAACGAAATACAAAAGAATTGGCAAATGGGAGGTCCATCTATGTCCAATAGTGAAAGAGGAAATTTCGAAAATAAAAATAATGAAGGACTCAACAAATAAAAGCTAAACATCTAGAACAGACCAACCTTGGGAAAGTGTTTTAGATGTGGACAATAAGGACATTTATCAAACGAATGTCCTCAAAGAAAGACCCTTACTATTATGGAAAACTTGAATTCGCATGTCGACGACCAAGAATATGAAGAAGATAAGGATGATCAAGATGTTTCCTATGTGGAACCCAATGATGGGGAGTAATTATCTTGCATTATCCAAAGAATATTTCTCACACCCTCAAGTGAATCCCACCCTCAATGACATGCTCTCTTCAAGACGCGATGTACCATTAATGGAAAGATTTGTAACGTGATCATAGATAGTGGGAGTAGTGAGAATATCATCTCACGCAAGGCAGTCCAAACTCTTAAATTGAAGACCAATCCTCACCCAAACCCTTACAAAGTAAGTTGGATACGAAAAGGGGGAGAGACATTTGTCAATGAAATTTGCACCATTCCTTTATCTGTAGGGAATAAGTACAAAGATCAAATTATTTGTGATGACCTTGACATGGATGCATGCCACGTTCTTTTGGGTAGACCATGGCAATAAGATGTGGAATCAATTACTCAGCAGGAAAACGATTATAGCGCTGAAGATCACAGGCCACCAACGATGGTACATGAGATTTTCTCGTTTGTAAAAGTACACACATCGCAGGAATTGATTCGTCAAGACAGCGACACTTGGGCAATTCAAATGAGCTTCAGCATAAAACTACGCATCTTATTAACGTTTGGGTTGGTAGGAAGCCCACACATCAAGGCGCATGGCGAAGAAAGGTAGGAAAATGCGATCAAAGATGGCTTCGCCCCAAAAATTCTTAAATGACCTAAGCAAGGATAAATCAGGCCAGACAGAATTAGCGTAAGGTTCCGCCCAGATCTGCTCAACAGCATTCCTGGAATGCGAAAATCCGGTATTTCTGATTTTGTGCAAAAATATTTATTGTTTTACAATAGGTAGTTTTTCTATTTTATGTAATTTTCTTTTTAATTTTCCTTAAGACATTTGAATTCGTAATTTTAGGAAGTTTTTCTATATTTATTTTTATTTATTTATTTACACCATTTATAGGAAGTTTTCCATGTTTACAATTTTTCCGTATTGAATTTCGAATTTTTTTTAGTTGGAAAGGAATTGGTTCAAATTAAGGTGGAGAATTTTAGTTTTCCTTTTGTGATTAATTCTTCCCTTACACGAGGATTTCCAAAATCTTTGCAACTCTATATAAACCTTGTGTGTGGAAGAGTCGATCATTGTAGTTTTGCCTCGAGCTTAAGAAATCAGAGGCTGTGTGTTGTTCTCTTCGTCTGGATGATGACTTCAAATCGTAAGGTATCTAGTAAGGCTACGAGGGGTGAAAAGGTTATTGAGACTCCCGAAGACGAAGAAACTCCCGGAGAAAATTTTTGCCGAGCAGCCGCATGGAATAAAGCCTTGGCCGCACTAAATGTCCTTATAGTATTCTGTAAGTAGTTGATCAACTCCCCCATTGCGCAGCAAATGAAAGAGAGCCTATCAGTAATCCGAATAGTGGGAGCGGAGTGAAATGATCCAACGACAGTACAAGGATACATGATTCTGGAGAACCTGAAAAAATAGTTGCGGATTATTAAGACAACATTCATACCTTCAACTAGTAAAGAACTAATCAGAAGGGATCAAGCAATGCTGCTCGCCGCAATAAAACTCGGGATAAGTATCAATCTGGGAAAGATTTTAGAGATGCAAGTGCAGAAATGCGCTAGTGGAATGCAATAGTACATATATTATCCCTTTGCAATTACACAGTTATGTGCGGATCAGGTCATCAAGCCGCAACTTGGTGACAAGACTTTGAGCGTATTTCCATCAAGGGAGAACATAGCAGTGGAACGTAAGAAGAATGGAGACACAAAAAATGATGTCGGATTAGCAGAAAGGATAGTCAAGGATGAGCTAATGATGCTTAACATGATAAAAATGGGAGAATACTTCGAATGGCCAAAATTTCCAAAATGATTGTTGGATTCGGAGAATAGCAAAGGCAAAGGAAAGAGTAGCAGCAATGCGAACAAATAGATGGAAGTTCCGTTATCTTTTACTATGCTTACTGCATTTTATTTCTTTTCGTATGCATTTCATGAGTAGTCGCAATTTTACTTTGATAGGATCATGCAATTAGGACGCAAGTTATTTGAATTCCCTTAGTATTATTTATAAAATTCAGCAATTTTCCTTTTGAAGTCAACTGAGCATGATTATCACAAAACTAAATTTTGCAGAAATATTATTTCAATTAGAAGAATTCTTAAGTTCTCTTAGATTCAAACCTACCATTAGAATAATCTTTATCATGAACTATAGAAAGAACCAAAAATTCGCAAGGAAGTCTTACCACTTACGATAGAGTAGAGCAATTGTAGTAATAGCTATGTTTGAGGGAACTAAGCCTCACCTTCATTGAGGACAATGAAGAATTTAAGTTTGGGGTTGAGGGCAGCCCGATGAGTGTTAGTAAAAAAAAATAGAAAAAAAAAAATATATATATATATATATATATATAGATCAACCTACACTGGAAAAATAAGAAGGTCAAGACAGGCGTATGAGCCCAAGGAAACCTTAAGTATTCCGTTGTCTACGTTAGCGCAAGCTTAAAATTCTTCTGCTTAGAGAAATTACTTAATGCTCAAGCGATTTATGCTAAGAACTACGAAATTTAGTAAATATGAGTGCAACCTAAGAGGAATGCAAAAGACATAGCTGAAATCCTCAATGGATATAAGGACCGGAACAAATACCTTAGCAGAGTAAGTTGGGCAAACTTTAGATTAAAAGTGATTATGATACAATAGACTGAGTAATAAGGAATACTTGCGATGAGGAACAATTTGTCAGTCATGGTAAGGAAGATTTTAAGGTTAAACCTGAATCTTTAGGAAAGTTTGAAAACTGAAAGAAGAAAGAAGTTTCTCGCCAGAAATATGACATGCGATAAGTATTGTGAAAGTAGTGGAAAAAAAGTAAAAATGCTGATATAACTAGGAATGAGCTAACTAGGCAGATAAGCATTACTTGAGGACAAACAATGATGTAAGTTTGTGGGTTTGATAGCTCTCAAATACAGCATATTTTAGGCTGTCTTAGTTAGCATTATTCTGGAATTAATAAGGGAAAGCAAACATTTATAGAAGAAATACGATGAAATAACTTAGAAAGTCAGCATGCATTCATAATTGAGCATCGGCAACTTAGTTTCATATTTTTAGCATAAATCTTGAGTAAACTGTGCCTAATCAATGCTAATGGCATGACTTATTAGTTACACCGCAGAAATGACAATCAACACGAGCGATGATCAGCAGCGCAAAAAGGCAAAAATTCAAAATAAAAACACACTCGGGAAAGATACGCCAACAAGGAAATAATCAAGAATCAATCAAGTAATCAAAGCGGCGTCAATCAAATAAATTCCAAAAAAAATCAAGGAACACTGCATTAATGAAGATTTCACAACTCACCTCGACTTGGTGGCCAAGTAATTCTATCCTATAAATACTAAGACATGGAGCCAAGGAAGTTGAGCTGGTCGGTCGGCCATGAAGCCTATAGTAGAGAGAAGCAATTGGTGGTGTTGTAGGAGTTGATGACAAGGGGACTGCACACTTTCGGCTGTGCCAATTCCATTTTACTGTCTTATTAGAAGTAGTTTGTAGATTTGAACATTTCTTAGTTGCAATAAAATCATTTGGTTAACCTTCTATTGGATGTTTATCTCTATAGCTGCGCTGTAGGAGTTTATGTTTACTATTCATAAATAGAAGTATGCTAGGAGCATAGGTCATTGAGTTTTACACTGGTGCATGTTAATCTTTATATATATATATATATGCATCGCTTAGCTACCCACGCGTATACCTTATGGTGAGATCGGAAGAAGGAACCGTATGTTGACCTAATATGCTACATTAGGTTGTATGAACGTCTGTCCACTACTTAGAATGTCAGGAATAACCTCACTAATGCTTGTGTTGCCCTGTTGCCAAGTATGGAGTTCATAGCAGAAGCTGGTTCTGCCATGGATCATTAAGTGCGGGAGTACTTATTTGTTAAGGAAGCAATACTCTCGTTGACTAGTCTGCCGCTTAGAATGCTCTAGGATTGTTAGTTTAGCATTACTCATTGCATCATATTTAATTTCAGAATCTTATTTGTTTACATGATTGCATTACAACCAAACCATAACAACTTAAAAACACATACTTTACTTTTATGCACGACTTTAACTTAATAGCGTTAGCTCTAGACATCAATCTCTGTGGGATTGCTAAAATTATATACTTATTACTTGTTACAATTTCCGACCGCGTATACTTGCGCATAAGCGATTCTGAGTTACACTTAGCTTAAATTAACTTTGAATTAGTTACGGAATATTATATTAGCACTGGAATCGCAACCCATCGTATAAAATATTCTCTATCTACTTTACTAAGAGGAAAAATTATTGCATTTGAAGAATTACCATCTTTATATGAGTATGATGCTGATTTTCTTGATATTTGAAACAAATGTTGCCACCATGTTAACCTAAGTGATTTTCATATAGTTGATGGTTACTTGTTCAAGGGTAATGTTTTATGCATACCACACACATCTTTAAGTGAGAAAGTGATAAAGGAATTGCATTCTGGAGGCTTAGCAGGACATTTAGGGAGAGATAAACACTTAAGCTTGTGTTAGGAAGGTACTTTTGGCCACAACTTAGAAAGGATGTCACTAACTTTGTACAAATGTATTTTCTTTGTCAAACTACAAAGGGTTAAACACATAATACAAGTCTTTACTCTCCACTTCCCATCTCACAATCTATTTGGGAAGATCTTTCTATGGATTTTGTTCTGTGTCTACCTAGAACACAACGTGGCTATGATTCTTTATTGGTAGTAGTGGAGCACTATGCAAAATGACACACTTTTTGGCTTGTAGAAAAACTTCTGATGGTATTGCAATTGCTAATTTATTTTTTAAAGAAATTGTTCGATTGCATCTTATTCCTAAATCTATAGTATCTGATCAGGATGTTAAATTTCTAAGCCACTTCTGGAGGACCCTTTGGAAAAAGTTTGATACAGGTTTAAAGTTTAGCTCCACTAGTCACCCTCAAACTAATGGGCAAACCGAAGTCACCAATCACACACTTAGAAATTTGATTCATTGTCTTTATGGAAAAAAACCTCGGCAATGGGACTTAGCTTTGCCTCAAGCGGAATTAGCCTATAACCACATGCACAACCGATCGACGGGGAAGTCCCCTTTTGAAGTAGTTTATACTAAATTCTCATGCTTAACTATTAATCTTGCTACACTACCTACTACTGTGAATGTTCATCAGAAGGCTGAGGAAATGGCTGAACATATCAACAAACTCCATAAGGAAGTTCGTGACCATTTGAAGGCCGCAAACGCTTCTTATAAGTTGTTGTTTGATAAGCATCGCCGCACTCAATCCTTTGCAGTTGGAGATATTGTGATGATTCATTTGCGAAAGTTTAGACTGCCTTTGGATGTTCGTGATAAACTCCATCCCAAGAAGATTAGACCTTTTCCTATTGTTGAACGCTATGGACCAAATTCCTACAAAATTGAACTTTTTTCGCACTTCAAGATCTACTCCACGTTTAATGTGGCTGATCTTACAGCCTATCACGCTCCTGATGATTTTCATCTAGCTACATAACTCTAGGACGAGTTATTTTAAAAGACGAGGGGAATTAATGTAGTAAGGTTTTGGGGCTTCTTACATAATTACTGTGCAGTAACAATGTTGCTTTATTTTCTAAGTTTTTAGACTTTTGTGTTTACTGTATTAATTGTGGTAACATAAAGTTACCATTAGTTAGCTGTTCATAGGCTGATCTGTAGC
>JBBMKA010005188.1:0-11884 GCA_037833695.1 Sechiopsis laciniata | reverse complement strand
TACGATAACAGGGGAGTTTTTCCCAACGGGTTTAGCGAACAACCATTTATCTTTTCAAGTTCTTCCCCCAACATTTGTTTACCATTCATAGTGCAATGATAAACTCCATTAATTTCCTTCTCCATTATTCTTATCATTTTACATGTATAGTATAATGTATACATTAACATACCTGTTACAACTTCCAGCTGATGAACGTTGCTGATTTGAGGGCCGTGCCGAAACGCCTGTCCACTGATCCCGGCATTGGATAAAGTACCCCCAACCGTAAGGTGTAGGTAGTCCGTCCACGATTTCGGTGTTAATCCATATTTCAAGCTTTCTTGCAGGATGTTTATCCACAACTCCCCTCCCGAAACATCGATATACGTAAAATTTCCGGTATGAACCTGCATTGGAGGGCCCTGGAGTGATTCCATGTTAATCACAACTCCTCGGTGGGCCTGTGCTTGGCCATGAAGCGAGTGGCCATGGCCTCGAGCTGCAACCGTGAGCTCTGAACCAGGTCCCATCTTCCAAATATGATTTATAGTCATACCAATATCAGAAACAGATGATGGATGCAGAATTGCTTTAGGGTAGTATTGATATCTATTACCGAAATCTCTCGCGGCAGATTCGACTTCGTCGAATTCAAAATGCCCGTCGATGGAAAGCGATTTTAGAGAAGAAGGGATGCCTGAGAAGCATAGATTCATCCTAACTACAACACAGGTCAGGAACAAAACCAGGAAGCTTCGAATCGAAAGCATGTTGTTTTGTGTGAGGATTTTTGTTTGAGTACAACAAGTGTGTGAAGCTAAAGATGAAAGGAGTGGTAACATGGTTTTTGTTATTTGTAAAGAAAATGGTGGGATTTAAAGGGAGATTTAAGATTGTTGTAGTAGTGGCTAGTCAACTAGACTTGAGTTGGAAGAATACGTAGGGGGACTGCCTAAGTAAAAAAAAAAGAAAAGAAGATTTCATAAATCTTTGCACTTTTTTAAACAAACAGTTGAAACCACAAAACCTTTTGTGTCTCATTAGGCTTTTAAGGATAGTTTTCGATTTCGGCCGGAAAACGTATAGGTCTCTGCCTTGTATGACTGGTATGTATGCATATGGTTGTGTCTAAGCTTCAATCTTGTTACTGTCGGAATTTAACATTGCGTATCTTGTTTCAGATTCAATCAGAGGACTCTGGCCCATGTTGATTCACTGGAGATGAAGACATAAGGATAAATGGGGCCATTATAGGGTCCATTATGCACGTGATATTCAACTGCCTGCATGCTTTTTGGGGAGAAGAGATATGATGGGGATTTTGTTGGGCCCGTTTTGGTGTCGAGGAGAAAGGAGAGTGAAGATGGGTGTTATGAAAACGGCAATCAATAATCAATTGAAAAACATAGAAAACATACAGAATTTACATGGTTTATTAACTGTGAAGCTACATGCACAGGCAAATGAGAGAACGATTTTATTAAGGAGATGACAAATACATAATGTTAATCATCGATAGCGACCACGGTTTTAAGGGAGTTTATATAGAGCATTCTCATAAAACTCTATTACAGATAAAGTCCAATTACATAAAATATACGAAAATAGAAATTTCTAATTATATATTTCGTTGAGTATGTCGTGTGACATCAAATAGTTGAAGGCATATGTCAAACCGTTTGAAACTCACCTTCCCAACAATTTGAAATATTCGATCTTGTTTATATTATTATCTACCATTAAAATTAAATCTCAGTCCACTAGTGGTATTTTCCCTTTTTGTTGCCATTTTGTATGAGAACCAATGAGAAATTTACATATTTCAGGGAAAGCTTCTTTCCCTTCTTTCTTTGAAGACTTTAATTCTTTGGCTCTCAAGAAAGTGAAATACAAAGAAATTAGTCAAAATCTACATCATGTAGCATAGTAAATATTCACTACTAGAAATATCACATACAGTTATGAACACCTTCCAATTGACTGTGTTTTGCTACCTTCCTTGTTAAGCCTCAAGGAAATTGTTGTATTCTTCTCTCTTAGATCCTGTTTAATAACTATTTCGTTTTTAATTTTTGGTATTTTTAAAATTTAGCTAACATTTACATATTTTTGTAAGAAAATATGGATACATTGTAGAAAAGATGGAGTAGATTGTAGGAAATTTGAGTAAAAATTAGCTTAAATTTAAAAAATCATAAACAAAAAAACAAACAGTTATCAAAAGAGGGCTTAGATTTGGCAAAATTTTGAGATCCAATCAAATTCTGCCTAATGGGTTCCTTTAACAGCCTCCTGATTATCTAGGTTTCATCTTATTTGACTTGTGGCGTTACAAAAGTGAAAGTTGGGGCTTATTGGAATGAAAATGACCTGTAAGTTTTATATATACAAAATCATTTGAAAACTGCGTTAGGGTTAATTAGCTTTTTTTTTCCCCTACTCTTGAGAGGCAAAGTCATCCCTTTTGTGATTATAATTAATAAAATTAAGATTTGTGATGATTATTGATTTGGTATGGGATATTGCAATCTCTTGCTTTTACCAAAATATAAAGTTTGTTAGTGTGAATTCCAGACTTAATACAGCATAAAAGAATCATCCGGTTTGTGGTAAAAAACCTAAATGATGATTACATGTTTTCTAGAAGGAGACCGGCCACTAATAAATTAATCTATTTTTGACTCTTTAGCTTAGTGGACTCTTAATTGTGTTGGAGCTCTCTACTCCCCACTTCAACACCGACGAATTGAATTACATCATGGGGCATCTCTTGTCCATCAAATTGCCTGCACTCTCAAACTCGATCATAGAGTGGTCTAATAGTCAAAGAGAGTATTGAGGTGTTAAACGTCACAAGTTTAATCTATGATGGTCACTTTCTTTGACATTTAAATATTGTAGGATCAGACGGTATGTCCCGTAACATTAGTCAAGATGAGCGTTGTTAGAGTTCCACGGTCATTTAATTATGGTTTATTATAAGTTATGTTCTTTATCGTCATTTCCAGTTTTAGCTAGGATTTCTTTTTTGGGTCTATATATATATGGTTGTAATGTATTTATTGAATAAATAAAATATTACTTAAAATCTACAAGCGTAAGCTAACTTAAGTAGTCATTGACATTGCCATAACATGAAATCTTAGGTGGACCTTATAGGATAATTAGTTTCTCTTGCTCGTCCAATTGTGGTTGTTTTATTTTTAATAATCCTAAACCATTTGACTAGAGCCACCTTGAGTTAGGGTTATCGATAGTTTGTCGATGTCGATGTCGATGATTTGTAGATTGGCTTCGGATGGATGCTTGCCACCTACGTTATAAATGGGATTAAAACTACAGGAATGGAATTAAAAGGATTGGTTAGACAAACTTTATGAAATGTGAATTCTTATCATGTTCCCTATCCCCACTTTTAATAATATTCCTCTTCATTGTTAGTTTGTCCTTTTTTTTTTTAATCTTCTTTATAGCCGAAAATCTAAGGGCTAAAGAATCTTTTCTAATCATTTTTTGTTGTTATAAAATGTTTGAAAAATCTGGATAGCTAAAAAAAAATCTTTAATGCCAACAAAAGCAATGTAAAATGTATCATTCATTATTGTCAAACCACACGTAGCCCATTCTATAAAAATGATGTTAAGCATGGTTACAATGACTTTATTTCATGTCACACTTGCCAAATGTAAAATTAGAATGCTGTTCATTTTTGTTAGTGAGGGATCCAATCTTTGTCGTTTTGTTTATTATTTTACTGAATAGTGTTATAATTACTTCCCTAAATTTGGTGAAAGGAGAGGCTGGGAAATGAACTGTCCCCCATTACTTGACTAATATATATTTATATTCCTTTGTAAGTTGCCAAATTATCATTATGTTTTGTTTGTTTCCAGCTTTAAACATTTGTTAAAGCTCCCCTCTCTCTCTAAATGTGAACAAAGTTGTGGCAAATTATTATCTTGTTTGTTTATGGTTTTTTTGTCCAAATTCATTACCGACTAGAGATTTTGACGGA
Source organism: Sechiopsis laciniata (assembly GCA_037833695.1). Taxonomy (NCBI): domain Eukaryota; kingdom Viridiplantae; phylum Streptophyta; class Magnoliopsida; order Cucurbitales; family Cucurbitaceae; genus Sechiopsis; species Sechiopsis laciniata. The sequence goes on along the minus strand of JBBMKA010005188.1, from coordinate 7,887 downwards.
GTCAAACGATGTCGGGGAAGCCCACTTCCAAAATCAATTTCCATCCCTGCGAAATTCACTATTTTTTTCGTAAGGATCGAAGCTTCCCTATCGAGAATTCATAGGAATTGAGTTCTTGAGAAATTTTTCCCAGTTCAATTTTTTTTCTCATTTTTATATTATTTTTTATCATAAATTGAAATAATTAATTTTTCTTAGAAAATATCTATCAAGTTTCAACTATATTGTTAAATATTAAGAAAAAATATTCATTTGAATACATAATTTTACCAATAATTTTTTTTTTTTTTTTTCTAAAAATTAAATGAGTAAAACGAAAAGAAAAAAAAATCCAAACGGGGCGGGATCAAGGAAACGATCTCCGATCTCATTTCTCGCGGGAAAAATGAACATCTCTACGCTCAAGCGTGGGTTTTCTGATACGCAAGATCTCACTTTGAGTGCGTAGGTAGGATATAGCACTCAAGTTGGGATTTTTAAGCTGCCCCACCGCACCCAGGAATATGAATCCACTTAAAAAAAACTAGGTTCTTCCATTTCACTTTGAGAATCATGCACATTTGTGGAATTGGACACCATTTTCTGCCGTTCATTACTTCTTATCATTCATTTTGGACTGCTTTTTCCCTTGCTTGTATTGTTTCTATGAGAATCTTCAGCCTCTGTGCATGTATTATTTTCTAAGCCCCACCCGTTGAACACACTTGATATGATATTACCTTTGTAACCGAAAAAATAGAGTTTAGCCTCTCTGGTTTCAAAAACTAGTTCTATGGTTGAAAAAACGTTAGAACTTAATGTTCATAATTTTAAAAACTAGAATTCAATCTTTATGCTTTGATAAAACTTAAAAAATAGTCTTTCTAGCTCGTAATCGTTGACGAATTAAATACGTAGAAGTTAGGCATTCATGCGTTAATAATGTGTTTTTTTTGTTTAATCAATCACTTAATTCACACTGTCATCATTTACACATGAACAACTCACTTACATGTACTTAAGTCGCTAATGATTATGGCTGTAAAAAGCTATTTTTTTTATATTTTATCAAGTCATAGGGACTAAATTTTAATTTTTAAAATCATAGGAGCTCAATTCTAACTTTATTCTAATCATATGGACTAAATTTTAACTTTATTTAAATCATAAAGACCAAACTTTTTTTTTTTTGATTGATACATGAAAAGTTATAAAGACCACTTCGTAATATTTATAAAAAAAAAAAAAAAAAAAAAAAGTTCTAATGAGACAAAAGAGTGGTTACAAATACTTATTAATTTTTATAATAAGTTCAAACTATAGTTATCCCTTACTATGAATTTACTAACATACAAGATTTCTTTAGAAACGAAAATTATTAGAGTCAGATAGTTGTTTCATAACAATAGTCACACCAACTTTTACTAAGTTTGCTAATCTCATAAGCTACGGTAATCACAGGTCTTAAATTTAAGCCTTTGAAGCTTATAATATTATTTATGGTTTCAAATTAGCATTTTAAACTCATTCGCAATTCAAAAATTATTATGGTTTCAAAGCTTACATTTGTTGTTCTTTTGTGGCCCTCATTTTGGCCTCAAAATAAGGAAAAAAAAAACAAAAAACAAAAAAGACACTCACATTATGTACTGCACACTAACTTTTACAAAATATAAATCCAAAGAGAAATAATATAAACTTATAAAAACTGTAAACTAAACATCTCCTTGGAGAATGAATTCAAGATCATCAAAGTTAAAAACTGTTTAGCTAAGATAAATTTAGTCCTCTTTAACAAGCCTCATATATATTACAAGAAAACCCTTAAATAATTTAATTGAAAGCGACTCTACAAAGCAATGAAACACATAATGCAGAAAAGAAATGTCATTTAACATTAGCTTAAATGCATGCGTTGTTGATCAATCTTTTTCACCCATCTTTGGTGTTGATTGGTCTATTTTCTTTTCTGCATTAAAATTCTCCCATTTCTAGTCAAGATCAGTACTTAATTTGTTTTGTTTCATAAACATCCATTTTGGATCTTTGGTTCAATCTTTTTGATACCTATATATGTTTGTTCTATTGCTTAATGTGTGGCTTCCCCTTTTTTGTCACTCTCATGAAATATATGGTTTAATAAATGTATGCATCTAATTATGTACTGAGTTTGCCCTTTTCTTTTTTGCTTTTTTATGTTTGTGTATTTGATTTGAAAATGAATTGGGTTGAAAAAAAATTAAAATGGGATGGAAACTTAGCTTTCACCAAGCGTGGTTCTTTTGCGTAAACAAGCTCAACTAGGCTAAGCTAATGGCTGTATTTATCAAAGTGTTTCTTCATAATACTCTTTTGAAGTCTGTCCTTTTGGTGTTCAAATTGTAGTTTAGAAACGATTTTGTGCTTGTACTTTTTGTGAGAAGTGTTTTTTGTGGGATTTGATGTGAAAAAAGTTCTTTCAAGTGAAGAGTTATTCGTTGTTGGTAGAGACTTCGAGGTCCCCAATTCGATACCCACAAGTGAGTTTCATTGTAAAGTTCCTTGTTGTGTCTCGCATCTGAACCTTGAGACGGACGTTCAGTCATAAAAAAAAGAAAAACTTATAAGATCTCAAATTCAGAAAATAATTACAAATATTGGTCACTTTTAAAATAATTAAAAATCATAGTTATTAATAATAGTACTGTACTAATAATACATAATATTGTATTAATGAGTATTAATAATATAGAACGACTATGAATGCAAATATTTTCAAATTTGACTACATTTTGTAATTATTTTATTAGAATAGTCCATCCATTACAATTTTTCTAAAAAAAACTAATTTATCATTATTTAATTAGAATTAAACACATGGCATTAATGCTATTCATGAATTATTTAAATAAATTGACCACAACTTTCACAAGTTTCTTCCTTGCTTGAATATCTTGTAGATATATTTTATATGGACAAAAAAAAAAAAATATGGTGAGATGTCTTCATCTGCTTATCTCTCTCATGGGTCTTGCAAGTTTGAATGGGTAACTAAGTTGGAAAGTAAATAACTTGTCAACATAGAAAAGTGATTGAGAAAAATGTCACTTATGCATGAGTCCAATCCAAAGGCTTGTTTATGGAGAATATATTCTTGTTTTGAATATCTTAATCTAAAGGGGTGATCTAAATCATTTGAACTCTCTTTTTTTTTTTTTCAGGTCAAAAAGTTACTTCTCTTCTGCTTGTATCTAAGTGGTGTATTCAACCACATAAGCTTGTTTGTTGAGGTAATGCCATGTGCTTATTTGATTAATTGGGTAGGTGTGGATCCAATTGCTAAGTTTGTGAGTTTGACACAAACTTGTTGAATGTTGCTTGCTCAAATTGGAGTCTATAGGATCTTGTCTTTGTAGATCTTTGGATTAACTGTTGGAGAAGTATTGGTGCTTGATATTCTTACATAAAGTAGTTTTTTGGTGGTTGATATCATAAGTTTGACTGAAGACTGGATTGAAACTTTATACAATATATCTTAAAATATTTCCCTTTCTTTTCAATATATTATCTAGAGAAATGTTACTAGCATTTTATTTCCTTAGGTTCTAGCTCAATGTCGATCTTTTGAAAATTAACATGCATATTCCATAATTGAAGCAGGGTAAAAGATCGTTAGTAGTAGTTCAACGACATCAGTGTATACTCAATAATCAACCGGTTCTAAAACTCAAAAAAAAAAAAAAAAAAAATCATAGTAACTTTTAATTTGATAATAGATGTGTTTACTTACCATTTCTTATTTTCATGATCGTTCTTTTAGATATATTTTTGAAAAACAGTTAAAAACTAAAGTCTTTTTTAGTTGAATAACAGAGATAAAGAGATTCAAACTCATAATCATCACCTCTTAGAAAATATATTTATACTCTTAAGTTAATGTTCTTGTTGGTGCAAAATACCAAAGCTAGTTAAACTCCATTTTTGGTTTTTAAGCCTGTGGGGACTATTTTTATTTTTTGATTTTGAAAATTAAGCGTCTAAATACCCCCCCTTTTTTTTTTAACAATATAAATACCATTTTCCGCTGTGTCTTGTCTTGGATGAAAATTGTTGTTGTTTAATTAAATATGCAAAAAAAAAAAAAAAAAGAAAAAAGAAACTAATAATAGAGATTATGTTTAAGATTTATGAAATTATAAAATTAATTTAAATGAGATCTAAAGCATAGAGATAAAAATTAACTACGAAAAGCAAATGTTTCAAATTTCAAAAGCCTAACTCTATTTTTGTTCATCTTTTAGAAATAGAGGCTAATAATTAATTTGGGCTAGAAAAATATACATAAAACAATAATAATATAAGTAAGACCATCTCCAAACCACAAGAAAAGTTCCAAAGTCTTTTTTGGGGATAAAAAAATGAAAAAGAAAAACCTCTCTAATGGAAAGAATGTGCTCAAATTCGGTGGTGAGTGGTTGACATTGACTTAGTCTACTTTTGAATTAGGGCATATAATTTGCCTAAGCATTTTTTTTAGTTCCCTAAGCAATGTTTATCAACACTTGAAATTTCAGTAAAAACTAAAAAGTATTCTAGTAGCTAGCAGGAAAAACCAGTCTTCATAATTAATTTAAATCATTATTTGCTCTTTGAATCTAAGGAAGAGACCAATCACATTACTCAAACAAGCTTTCATGTGAGCCATTGAATCTGTTGATCATTGGTCAAAGGGAATTTCATTAACCATTGGAAAATGTTCATAATCCCACCTTCCACAAATTTTAAGATATAAAAACGGACGATTTTTATTTTTGAAAATTAATTGAGCCAAATTGATACATATATATAATATTTGGTTTCATTCTTGTTTTTTTGGAAGATGAGTCGATTGATAAATGTGTCTTTACCATAGGGTCTAACAATTATTACTCTCGAAGGTGTAGATGCTCCTTTACGGTTTTTGATATATTTTATAACCGTTGGTTTAATCTTTAAACTTCACCAAAATTCAACCATTAAAGTGTTGAAATTATGGAGTCAATGGCTTATGTTGGGATCTTCCTTTTTCAAATATACGAATATTTACTTGCTCGATTATGTTGATCTTCTAGAATTCTTATTAATTTATGGCTTGTCTTTTTCTGGTCGATGTCGGTCCGAGTTGTGGGCCGATATCTTATTAGATAAAAAGTTATTTTTTCTTTTGTGTTTGCCTTATGTTGGGAGTGAGTTTGTATGTCTTTCTATTATAATTATTATTTATAGATTATCTTTTATCTCAAATAAAAAAGAAAAAGTCTATTATTAAGAATTTGGGAGAAAACATTTAAAATAAAAAACAAAAAATCTTTAAAATAATTTGTTGCAACTTGTTTCATTGAATGGTTTTTAATTTATAAGAGGTGGTAAATAACTTTTTGTTCATCTATTCACAAGCATGTGATTTTGAAAGGAATAACAAATTTAATTAGCCTTTTAATGTTCCATATTTAAAAGGATAGGTTGCGTGCTGCACTAGATTGTATGTTCTAACTTCTAACTGAGTTGGGTTGTGATAAGAATAATTAAGTTTGATGAGAAATAAAAAGGAATAGAAAAATTAGCATGGAAGGGTTAGAGTTGGAAAGGAAGAACAAATTTAATTAGCCCCTTTTATTCCTAACATCCGAGCTAGCATGCGCACTTCGACAATTGTCAAGGAATATACTGTTTGATCTTATAACAGTTTGATGTCAAAGAAACCTGTAGAATATTAATTCTTAAGCCGATGATATTCATGGATTAAACTAATCTCTTCTTAATTCCAAACCCTTTTAATCGCTAGACCACCCCAAGATGATTCCATCCCTCTTTTATAATACCTTAATAGTAAAACCTCATTCTCACAAACTCTACCCAAGGGGTCACAGGTTCAAAATTTACGAGTAAATCTAATTGTAAAATTCTTTATTGTCTCTAGAATCTAGCCTTGAAACGAATGATTCCCAATTAAAAAAAAATCCAGCTTTCTTTATTGTGCAGTAAAGGCTGATGGCTTCTTGTCCATGACCATGCTCTCATAATTATTGCACTCCATAATACATCTTTATAGGTCATTCTATAAAAAACACTACGAACAAAGCCAACAAGAGCAATAGCTAAACTCTTATAAGTGTATATCCATGATTAATAAATCATAAGTTCGAATTGTTGTTGAACTAAAAAAAAAAACACTACGAGCAAATATATACTTCCACATTTTGCATACATATCTATAATCTTCTGCTTGTGGATCACAGATGGGATTGGTGTTGGTGACCTCTCTGCCATTGATAATCTTCTGCTTGTTGCTCGGTTTCGGATGTTACTTTAAGGCAGAACAAAAGGGAGACAAGACGTTCGGACTAATGACCAGGTATTCGGTGTGCCCATGCCGCCTCCCGGTAGCAGTGGTGCTCATTCCCCACCACCATCGCAGCCACTTTACAAACCTGATGTGAACCACCACCATTTGATTAGTAATAAGATCTGAGTTCAATTCTTCACTGCACTGTCTGTCTACAGCAAAAGCCAAATTGGATCACAGTGTTTTCTTTGTGTAAATTCTGTATTATCAGTTTGAGATTCAATTCTCTACTAATCGTTTCCAGGTTATTGTCTGTGCTACGACTTTTTGTGCAATTAATCAAATAAACTGACCTTTGAAGTTCCTCCACCATGATGTTTCGCTTTGATAGTAGTAGAATGCTTGATTAAACAACCCTATAAAATATATGACATCCAAAAGAACTGAAAAACTTGCTCGAAATCGATTGCGTTTCCATAATTGGCATAATGTTTATAATACAATGAAAGAAAAAGTTTTGATCAGCTGCAGTTCTTTTCTCACTCCTAATCTCCTATTAGCTCTTGGTAGCCAAGTAATGTAGTGCATGAAGGAAAGTCAAAGACATCCTAAAATCAATCCACGCCACAAACCAGAGACCAAACATCGACAGTCATTTTATAACAATTATGTACCTCCTACCAGGTTTAGAGTTTCATAGTCTATGTTATGAAAAACGAAAGGACAATCAATCAAAAACTGTAAAGAATGTGAGAGAACATACATATTTTATGTGGTTCACTAATGATATGTTAGTTACGTCCACGGGCAGAGGATTAATTTGGAGATAAGAATACAAAATGTTGATCAACTGGGATTAGGATTTTAAGAAAGTTTATATAATGCACTCTCATAAAACCTTATTACAAAATAAGCCAAAATACATAAAAAGCTCATTGCGTCAGCATAAACCCAAATACCTATTTCATCTAGGGCAGCAAGACTCCTGACTAAGTAATAGTAGGGCATCCAACGTTATAAGCATATCTCAACTGTCTAATCCCGGAGGAAATTGTGGTGGAACAGCAGATTCATGCCACTCTTCAGCTTCAATTTCCAGGGCCTTCCTTGTAGTTGCTTGGCAGTTTTACTTCTGCCTACCCTACTAGATGGAATAGATTGAGAAGCACCGCCTTGCTCGAGTTACTGGTCGTGACGGATGATAAAAATTTCTCCTTTGATTGACTTTCAGAAGCAGATACAATAACAGAATCGAAAACACCACTCTCCCTTAATCACCTGAACCAAAAAGAGGGGAAATTTTTCGAAGTGTCCCAGTTGGATTAGTATCCGCCTTCACTGGGTATCTGAAGTTTGAATACTTGTCTCTTTTAGAATATGACATTTTGATTGTGAGGTAGACCATGGTGTTATAATTCTAAGTGAGGTAAGGATTCGTAGCAAAGAACATCGATATACGAGCTGTATGCTCATGTCGGATATGAACGCTTGTACCAAATTACATGAGAACATGTACTTTCTAGTTCCCAAAAACTATACTTTGGACCATCCAGATTCGGACTGTGTATCTGGATGTCCTATTCTTAATGCAACAGATTTTTTTT
>JBBMKA010005187.1:0-11884 GCA_037833695.1 Sechiopsis laciniata | reverse complement strand
AAGGCCAATAATTAGCAACCACAGAGTTCAATTTCATATATTTGCTTCTCTTCAAAATTCAACTCGGTATGTTTTCATCAATTTCGGACTATTCAACAAAAAAAAGGAAAAGAAAACAATGAAAAAAAGAAGAAGGGAGAGTGATAAGGAAGAAGAGAGGGAAAGTTTGTTGAGAGAGAATGAAAGATGGAGGAGAGAGAATAAAATTAGGAGTGAGAAAATATTCATTTATAAAAAAAAAAATTATTTGAAGGGACCATTCTTAAATTTTCTTAAAAGTCTAGGGACTAAATTTAAACATTTAAAAGTCTAGGGACTAAATTTGGACAAATAACAAAGTTAAGGGACTAAAATTAAACATTTAAAAGTTTAGGAACCAAAATGAAACAAAGATCAAAGTGGAGGGACTAAAATGGTATTTTAACCTAAAATCTAAACAGTTATTGTGAAATGAAGATGTATATTTGAATAAAAACTGAAAAATAGTATTATAAAATAAGAACATATAAGTGATTTTATAATTATAAAATACGATTATCATTCGCTTACTATTGCATGGCCAGCAAAAAGAAACTAACACAATGTTTCTCTTTGATTTTCAAATATTCTAATAGTTAAGAAGATGTTTAATTATTATTTTTGAAGCAAAACAACAATACAAAAATATATAACTCTGCCCTGAAGAAAATAACTCCTAGTATATTAATTAAAAACCCATAAAATCAAATAGAGAACAAAACCAATATAAATGGACGCACCGCCAATTGTTAGTCTCCATAGAGAAAATGGCAAAATGAAAAATGGTGTTCAAGCCCCCATTTGGAGGCATACAATCTATGCTCTACGCTAAGCCATTCAATTTCACTTCTCTTCTCGACATTCGAAGACTGTGTAAGGAAACCGGAGGGGCTACATATGAAGAAGCTTCGCCATCTCGAATAACTCAAATTGGTCGATAGAAGATCGATAACGAGAAGATAATCAGACGTAGTAGTCGCACGACAACACACTTATTGATCGACGTATGCACCACCCCACAGGCATCGATGGGGTGAAGATCTCGACGTCTGATTGATTGGTTCACCAAGTCCATGTCTCTTTACGGCTTCCTCCTAATAAGCAAATAACAGAACAAAAGTGTTACAACTTATATCAACAACCTGTTAGTTTCAAAGGTGCCAACACAAGTAGAATAAATAAGCAAATGATATGATTAATCATTCAACTATGCCAATTCATAGGGGAAATATCTCCTCATTCAAGATTCAAGGGCAAAATAAAAAATAAAAACAAAACTCATCCACAAACCACTTGTTTTTTTTGAAATCCGTGATTGTCCAAACCAACTCACACATATTTTGATTATTTGCAAGAAACATACCACATGATCCTAACACATTTGAATGTAAGAAATCCATAGAAAATTATTTACTAGATAGATGACCACTATAAATTGAATTTATCACAAACAACTTGGTCAAGTCAAGTGATCAGGTTAGGTGGTTATACGGATTTTCTTGGCAACCAAACATAGTAGAGTGGCCGGCCAGGTGGTTATTATGTGATAATAGTCTCAGTGCAAAAAAACTTGGCCCAAGCACTCACAAATATTAAAATAGAAATTGAAATGTGACAGGAATGTGTTATTTGCTATTTACCTGAACTTAGTCAAGGATCAGGTCATTTGAGAGAGAAAAAACATCTTTCCAAAACATACCTGTTACAATAGTCGAGGTTCACGTAAGCTAGCCCGGACACAATTATAAAAATAGACAGTCTCGATGAAAAGTCATAAATGTTATGTTCGTAGGTAAGTGATATACTTGCAACTTGCAACGCTATTCTAATGTAAGATTCCATCAATCTGCAGATCTACACAGAACGATCCTCAATCATGTGATGGTGCATTGATTGGATATGAAAAGTAGACAAAACTTTATGATCACAGGCAATCCCTATTGTAGCAATAAAATTAGAACATTATATTTTTAATCACAAAGGCATAAAAAACAGGAAGTCATACATGGATTTGAGCAACTGATTAAGGATCTCGATGACATGTGCCAAAATATTTTGCATCCTTAAATTAATACTTCAAATTCCAATCTAGTCTGCTAGTAGTAAACAACAGTGATAGAAACATGCATAAACAGTGATAAAAACTATTGACCATACTTCTTCCTGAACAATTTGCCGATCAAATTGCAAATTTGCAAGCTGCAAAACTCAAACCTGCTTCAATGAACATATGACGTACGTTTTCGAATGGTGAAACAAACAATGAATCAAGAGAAACATGTATCATAAAACAAACAAGAACAAGAAATTATTCTAGATGCATCATAGAAACTTCAAGTTTTTACCTTTTTTCTCCGTCGCTCCTGAAGAAATATCATTCAAAACCGCACTCCCTATACCGCAACCAGGCATGTCTTCCGATCCCAAGTGATGATTTGCCAGACACTGAAGATTTTCAAATTCACAAGCACCAAGGCTTTGTCCATTTATCACAGCACCTTCACCACTTCTGCCACCATCAACCCCGGGATGGAGGCAGTAAACCTGATCCTCACACAGCATATTACATGGGTTCATAACATAAGCATCAGTGATGTTTGGATTAGACAAATTAGGATTAACAACTTTCTGGTAAGGGAAAGAACCAATCTCCCCTTCAATTCTGCCCCTAATATCCACAAGCAAACACTTAAGCCTAGAAACCTCAGCCTCCAGTGCTGCCTGCCCCTGTAACCTCTTCATCAAATGCTGATTCAAAGCCTTCAATCTAACAACCTCATCCTCTAATGAAGCTGTCCTAGCCTTCTTCTTCTCGCGATACTTACGAACAGCTTCCCGGTTACCAAACGGGCGTTTCTTCGACTTCTTATCCGTCGATTCTGCAGTGTCATCAGTAACAACCTTGTCCTCCTCCGTTGGGGCATTGACAATTTTAGTGTGGACATGAAAACAGGTGTGGGTGTGTGAGTAATCAGGGCCAGGTGGATTACAAGTATGAGTATGAGTGCAAGTGTGAGTATCTTTGAGAAGATCATCAAAGAAACTATCCATTGAGCAACTGCTTGGAAGCTCCATAGGGCTCGAAAACACTTCTTGATTCGAAAAATCAAGCTCCCCGTCGTCCATTACTCAACAAATCAATACAAAACAGAGAAAACAGTTTTGAAATTCGAACTCAGCTACCAATTCCAGAACTCTAAATCAGTAATCAAGCTTCTGAATCGAATTAAGCAAATGGGGTTTCGATAAAACTAATCACAAAAGGCCGATTATAAAAAATCACTAAACCTATCTAGGGAATACCTTAAAAAAAACGTCCCACCGAACCAACGAAGAACAATCAATGCGTGTGCTAAAAACCACGCTCAGCATTAATCAAAAATCACCAAAAAACAAGGCAATGCTTACCAAAACAGCGCAGTAGAATTCTATTGAACGCGACAAAAAGAAAGCCATGCAATCGAACAGAAATCGAAGGTAAGAACTAAAATGAAAACCCAATTGGAAAAAGAGCAAGAAACCCTAAATCAAGTAATGGGTTCAGAGACACCATTAAAATTCGTTACTTTGATTTTTCTTTTAGTACGAAACCTTTAGGTTAGTGGAAGACATTGAAGATAATTTTGCAGATCTTTGAAGGACTGAAATGTAATTTCGTAAGTAGGGAATTATTGGGTGCTTTCAACAGTACGAAATACTGACATTTGTGGGTCCGTTAGATTCCTCGTGTGTTGTCAAATCAAATGGGACCGTCAAAAAATTTATATATTTTTTTAATTAAAGTATGAAGTATATTAGTTGGAATAACATTAAATTAAGAAACGGAGATTAAGAAAGAAGACAATGTAGAGGAAGTAGGAACAATTTTTTCAAAATGACAATTTTATCTTTTCAATCCTACTTAAATTAGACATATGGAGGTTGATTGTAAAGCTTTTCAAACTTCAGCGGAGGTAATTAATCAAATTTAAAGTTTAAGAGTGTAATTGTTACAAACACTATAATTTAAGTGTGGTTTATGCAATTTTCCTTTTTTTCTAATTATTTAGAAACTGATTGATTAATTTGTCGGTCCATTTGATTGATTTCTGGTGGAACTATGGATGATTGTTTGGCATATTTAGATCGAATTTAGTTTTAAGATTTATTAACTTTTCGAAAATTTACATTTAAAACGAATTTTTATTAACCTTTCTCATTTTTACTTTTAAAAATAACTTATATTTCTAATAATTTATTTATAACTATGCAATCATTTCTAATTACTAATTTTTAATCATTATTCTCAAACCAATCGAAATAATTCATTTTTAATAATTCATTTTTAATCATTTTTTTTAACTAATAAAAATAACTACTCATTTTAAATCTACATCCAAACAAGATTTTGACTCTAACTTCTCTACATAAAAACTACATCCAAACGAGTTTTTGGCACAATTCTCCATTTTTAACTATTCAATATAACTCCTTAACCTAAATCCTACCTAAATATGTCAAACAAACACCCCCTAATTTTGATATAGGTAATTTCAAATTTGATGAAAGTTTAAATTTACTTTTTAAAAGCAACCTCTAAATTCATCGATAAGAAACAAGTTGCAAGCAAGATACTCATGCATAAATATTGATTTTTATGATGGAACTTGTAATTTTGGTATTAAACTAAATTTTCACCAAATAATTAAATCATCCACTCTAAATCCTTGGTTGCAAGTTCTACAATAAAAGAAGAAATGATATGAATCCAAAAAAAAAAAAAAACATAATTAAAATATTGTTGAGTTAAATTATATGTTAAAAAATACCATTAATAAGACAACATCTTAAGAATCTTATTTCATGGAGATAAGAGGGATAGAAACAAAACCACTATTGAATAAGTGCCTTAACCCCCTCATTCACTGTCAATCAATCTCTTCATAAGCTTTGCTGACGAGGCTTTGAAGCTTCCTTTCACTCACCTTAGGATTGCCTATGATAAAGTTTGGGTGGGGACATCATAAAAGATAAATTTTACTTTATACAATTTTAGTTAGAATTCATTTCCTAGCATAATTTAGTTTCTATTTAAAAAAAAAAAAAAAAACTATAATTTTGTCGCTTAAAAATTAAAAATATATTATACTTTAGTTTGAATCTCAAACGTAATTTAAGAATGAATATGTGAAAAGAAATGTCATTTCATTTGATTGATGATCTTCTATACAACATACATATCCTTATATTGGCACAAGCCAGCCTTCAATTGTATAACTAAAATCAGCCACAACTAACAAAACTTGATTTTTTTGTAATGGTAGGCCGTGGTTGATAGTCATTTGATTTTTTATTTAGAATTTTTTAATTTGAACTTATTTTTATTCAAAATTTTTTACCTTTTATTCTATCTTCAAAAATTATAAGAAACTATGGGAATGCTGTCCAAATTAAAAAAAAAAAAAAAAAAAACTTTTGAAAACTTTTTTTTTTTGTTTGTTTGAATTTTCTAAAAATATAGATAAAAAATAAATATCTAAATAAGAAAAAATAAAAAACAAAATAGTTATCAAATAAAGGCGTAATTTTTTGCTTATGATCTCAAGTCAGAGTATAAAATAAAATATTATGCATAACATGTATGTGTGTATTAGCTCAAATTAGTTTAAAACAGACATTATAAAAAATAAAAATAAAAATAAAAATAAAAAGTTAAAACATATACTCTCAACTAATGATTAGAGTTTCGAATTTCTTTCCCAAACAATCAAGTAAGAAAATAAAGCTCCAAAAGTTTTTGGACATATATATTTTATCATATTATTGTTCCGAGTAAATATATTATATGATGTTTAAATATGATGCCAATAGCCCAATTTTTAGGCCATCAATAATACATTATTTTCTAAATGATTCAATCAATACAAAGTTTAAGAATAACTGTGCTTAAGGTTTTGTAAAATATGAGATTTTATTTTAACCCATTGCATATTTCTGGGTCCAATTCCTAGCAGTGGATTCATATTTGTCTTTGTCAATCTTGCACATGTGAGCAATTTCAGGTACCAGTGGATCATCTGGGTTTGGGTCAGTTAATAGGGAGCATATTGACAGCAGAACCTACAAAAATAAACAAATAGTATTAAATTAGTGTAAATTTGAATATTAAGGAAAGACAAAACCAACGTAGATTTTAATATCGATATGATATTGTCTATTTTGGACATAAGTCTTATGACTTTGTTTCACAAAGATCTCATATTAATGTAGATGTTTGTCTTCTCTTACAAACCCAAGATCTATTCCTTATTTAGCCAATTTGGAAATATTATACAACTTTGTTTGTATTTCCAACAAGTTTATTCATGAAGGTTCCCAGGAGTCGACACAAATCGATAATTAAATATTAAAATAACAATCTTTAGAATTTTGCATTAAACTTTAACCTGTGAAATTTAATATTAAGGGCTTTTCATTTAAAAGCAACAATGTATTGATTTGGTAACTATTAGGGTCGTTCGAAACCCCTTAACTAAATAAACTAGTTTTGATTGATCTTACTTTTGTTTGTTCAAAAATTTTAAACCGGTTTTTGAATTTAAGAGTTGTGGTCTCTTATTTATGTAATTTTGGAGATATTCATTTGTTGTTTTCTAATTAGTGACCTTAGAATAAGTGCAAGTGTTCTAGGTATGTAGCACGAATTTTCGATTAAAAAATATGAATTGAATTTGCCTTTGATTTTATTTATTTATTTTTTAATTGAGTGAGGGGAACTGCAAACCTTTCATAAATGGTGCTTCTATTCTCAAAGAAGATGAGAATCAAATGTCGATTTTCATGATCGAACACGTGATCGTGAAATTAAAAAGGATTACCACCAATCAAAATAATCAACACGTCACTAATCCATTCGATTATTTACCTTTGATATTGTGAGGGCCGGGCTCCATTGTTCCTTAAGAATATCCAAGCATATGTTACCATTGCTATTTATGTTTGGATGAAACACCTTTGTCCTAAAAGCAACCTGCAACCACGTTCAATTTTCAACAGAATCGAATGAGAACAACAATTAAGGTCCAGTTTGATAACCATTTTATTTTTAGTGTTTTATTTTTGAAATTTAAGTCTACAACAACTACCTAACCATGTATTTTTACTTACTTAAATGCTTACATCTTACCTATATTTTGAGAAACTAAACCAAAATTTAGAAATAGAAAAAAGTAGCTTGTAAAAGCTTGTTTTTTATTTTTGAAATTTGGTTAGTATTCATATACTTTTTAAAAGAAAGATTGATACATTACAAGAAAGATCAAACACATTGTACAAAATTTGAGTAAAATAAAACTTAAATTTCAAAAATAAAAAACAAAAAAACAAAAATCTAACGGGCCTAATTCGTTTTTTTTCTTTTTTTCATTTGAAGGATATTTAGCTCATGGAATCGAAAGGAGAAAAATCAAGTCAAGTTTTTTTTTTTTTTTTTTTTTTTTTTTTTTTTTTTTTTTCATTTAAATTTATAATCAAATGATACGATGACCTGTTAGTTTCATTGTTTGGTGGAAATCCAATTGAATACCATGCTCACGAGTTCAACCCGAGAATCGATATTTAATTCTCATTTATTTGAGAGTAGTAGTACTCCTATCCTCTTCCCTAACTTGTACTCGAGATTTTTTTATTTTTTATTTTTTTAGTTTATAAATATAATTTTCATTTTTTGTTGTTAGTTTTGTTCACATTTTTAAAAGTCAATTCATGTTTTAAAAACTAAAAATAATATAGTTGAGCACATCAAATATATTTTCATGACCTCTTCGTCAAACATTAAAATCTTCCTCCTTAATTTTCTAAAAAAAATAATAATAATAAAATCCCCTCCTCAATTGTAGTTGAATATATATAGCATTTTCAAAATTTTGATTTTGTTTTTAGGATTAACTAAAAATATCTAAATGATTTTTTGTACCGATTACAATTATAATAGAAAAATTGAAGGGGATTTTGCATGTACAATAAAAATGACAAAGTGTTTTCATACAAAATCAAAACTAATTTATTTGTAGCAACAAATCTAAATTGTGTTCTATCATCCATAGAATTCAATCAGTGATGGTAGACTTATTATATTACTGGTTGAGTTCTTAAGTTCTATCACAGATAGAAAATCATGTACTATACATAAATTATTTTAGAAATTGTACTGCTGAGGATAAATTTCCAAAAAAAAAAAAAAACAAAAACAAAAACAAAACAAAAAACAAACTTGATTTTCATTAAAAAAAAAAAAAAAAAAATCTAATTGTTATCAAACACATCCTAAATAGCTCTAAATACTAATGATTCAAATTTATAACAAGTTACCCTTTTTTTATCTATTATTGATTGAAATAGCTAGGGACCAAATAATAATTAAAAAAAACTAAAATATAGGAACTAAATCTTAATTTTTTTAAATATTTCAAAAATGTTTATTTATTTATTCATTCATTATTATTATTATTATTATTATTACCTTAGGAGGTTTGAAAGGATAATCTGGAGGAAAATGAATGGTGACAAGAAAAACTCCACCAGCATAGGGACTATCATTTGGACCAATTATAGTTGCTTGCCAATGAAACATATCCTCTGCCACAGGACCTGAAAAATACACCATAACATAAATTCACATTTAATATATAATTTAAAATTAAAACCAAAACTCTAATACCAATATTGGTTTAATAACTATATTTCAATTTTTAAAAATAAGTTCATAAATACTATTTTCACCTATGTCTAACTCTTTATAAATATTTTCAAAATTCAAACAAGTTTGAAGATGTTTTATTTTTAATTTGACTTAGTATTATTTTCACAAGTATAATATTTGTATATGAATTTTTAAAAAATGTTTTAAAAACCCAAATCAAAACTTCTTATTAGCATCAAAAGTATATTAACAAAAAGAACTTGATTTTATTTTGGAAGTTTACCTTAGAATTCACATGTGAATTTAAGGAAGGTGAAAAACTTACAAAAAATAAAACTAAAAGAAAAAAGAAACAAACATAATAATAATGATGAAATTGGATCATAATTTTTAATATATATTTTTCTAAAACTTTGAAAGTTTGAGAGAAAACAAACATAAATTTCAAATTGTTATGAACAAATTGAATTATCTAATATCGATTTTCCCCCTGCAATTATTTAACTAAAAAAAGATTTAAAAAAAAGTACAAAAATTAATGTTAATGTGATCATGAAGTTGGCGTAATTAATTCACCTGCACTGCAAGATGTTGGTGGGTCTCTTTGCAAGTCTTTAAGCTCCTTCAATATTCTCTTGGATGCCATTTTTGCAATTCTTAAGCTTTTGATTTTACTAAGAAAATTAAGATGATGAAGAAAAAAAAAAAGAAAAAAACTGGTTTATTATTGCACACAAATAAAGGGCTGAAATTGCTCTAATATAATGGCCAAAAAGGGAGGGCAGAGCCAATGGAAACCAACTTGAACATGTTCATCAATTTTTTACACTTCTCAAAGTGGGCACAGAATTGATTCTTTTCATTGAGATAGTAAGCTAAGATATTAAGAATCTTATGTGTTTTTTTATTATGAAAAGGGGAAGAATATATATATATATATATATATATATATATATTTCCCATAATAGTTTTTTTATATTAAAAAGAAAAATTATATATCTAGAATGTTCAGCATCCAACTTCATCAAGAGTAATTAAATTATTAAATTTATTTTAAGGAGATTAACTTTTGATAATCAACCAATAGTGACACCTGAGTTGAGAAAATACATAAATGAACCGGCACTACATTCAATCAGAGAGATCTTGAGATTATGCAAAGTTTTGTTTTAAAAAATGGTTTAAAAAAAAGAGAATAATTACCGATTTGTACAATCAAAAGGCGAGCAACGTCATTAAAAGTATATTAAATGATTAAACTTACTTTAACCGAAGAAGATTTTGAATCACTATTAGATTTCGAATTTAATGAATATTGAATATATTTTATATATGACATTTTTGTTAGAAGGATACATGAATGAATAGACGTTATATATACATGAGAGATACTAAACTATACCGTCAAATATTAAAAGCAAAACTATTTAATTACAATTATTATTGTACCAACAAACTTTCTTATTTACTTTCTAAACTATTTTCGAAATCCAAACCAAATGATAAAAGTAAAAAAAAAAAAAAAAAAAAAAGTAGTTTTTTAAAGTTTATTTAATTTTGTTTTTGATTTTGAATTTAAAATTCAAAAAAATTCTTTAAAAGAGGTGAAATTATAGAATAAAAAATTATGAAGAGCAAACACCATTTTCAAAAACAGAAAATTAAAGTGAAAATATTATCAAACAAGACATTGTTAACTTTTAAATTTAACGAGGATTAATATGAGTCATGAAGTGTTGCATGGATAGAAATATTATGAGGAAAAAATATACAAAATTGAAGATCAAAATATTCGAAATGAGCTTATGGAATTAGATGGTCAATCTATGTTTGTATATATTCTTTGGAAGTGATAGGTTTTGCAGATTCATTTTGGTTTCTCCATTGTCCATTGGTATAAAATGCTTGAAAAAGGACTTCATTTTTTTTATTCCTCTTTTTTTTTTTTACCAATTGTTATTTCTCTTGGGTTCCAATATCTATGGTCTATTTTGTAGCTAAGTTTAGAGTGGATACAACTAACAAAGTTACCACTAATTGTAATCGCCTTTAAAAAAATATATCGATGAAATAGTTTATTTCTTAAAATGAACTTAAGAAAAAATATATATTCTTGATCAAAAGATCACATGAATATATAAATTTTAAGTTCAACACAAAAGATACAACTTACAAACCCGATTATACATAAAAAAAAAATCCACTATATTATTTTATTTTCATTTTTGAGTTCAACAATTACAAAGTAGATTAGATCATCTAACCCTTTTGTGATGGTTATTAATTCTCAAGATCCTTTCTCTTTGGTGAAGTAATTGAGTTTTGATGTATAATAGTTCTATCTAACAAATAATTAGTAAAATTACTTGATTATTATAAGTTTCAATTTGATATAGAATAAATTATGACCCGTTTTTTAAACATTTTGTTTTTTGTTTTTTGTTTTTTATTTTTAGTTTTTAGTTTAAAAAATAAAAATCATACATGTTTGATAACTGTTTTTTGCTTTCAACATCAAAATTTATTACTTTTAATATTTAATATTTAATAAAATAAAATAAGTTTAGAATATTATTGATCTAATAAACTTCAAATTTGTGCGTTCAAACTTTATTTGTAGTTTGTTTTATCACTTTTCTAGCATTTTTTCAAAAAAAAAAAAAAAAAAAAAAAAAAACAAACAAACAAAAACTAATTTTTAAAAGTTACTTTTTAAATTTTTTTTTATTTTAGAATTCCTTTAATATTTTAAAAACAAAAATGAAAATTGGTTATCAAACAAACCAGTTTTTAACAAAGTTAAAAACAAAAACAAAAAACAAAAAATGAAATGGTTATCAAGCCGAGCCTTAATGATTTAGTTTGAGAGAAAGAGGTTTGTGAATGATTCGACTTGCATTTTGTTTTTCAAAATAAATTTGATCGGTTAAGCCAAATATGACCGATGTAGTTGTGTCTAAAAAGTCTTTACTCAATCCAACACAATCTATATTCGATCCAATACAACCTAACCTAACCTGTGACACGCCCCTATTAAAATATTTTCTATATATACTTTCTAACATAAATTCCAACAAAATTAAATTAGGCCCCGTTTGATAACCATTTCGTTTTTCGTTTTTTGTTTTTAGTTTTTTATTTTTGAATTTTGGTTTTTGTTTTAAAAAATAAAAATCGTATATGTTT
>JBBMKA010005186.1:0-11885 GCA_037833695.1 Sechiopsis laciniata | reverse complement strand
AAAAAATATTTTTCAAAAATACAAACACCAATTGAATAAGTAAAACTTAAACAATAGATATCAATGACACACTTTTTGAAAAAGTATTTTCGATTAAAAACAAGAGCAACCTTGCTCTGATACCAATTGTAGGATCGAAAGGCAACACTAGAGGGGGGTGAATAGGATTTGCCAACTTTTTAAATCTTTAAAAATAATATTTGTGATCTAAACTTTATTAATCTAAAATCACCCAACAATCAATTTAATATGCAAGAATTGAAATTACGAAAAGTAAAAGTTAAGGGAAGAGAGAAAACACCGAAATTTATAGTGGTTCGGAAATCCTACTCCACTCCTCAAGGCTTCTCGTTGGGTATTTTACTAGATGATTCTCTTGCATGTGAGAACCAAACCTACATGACCCTCTTTTTCCTAGGCTAAAGATAAACCTCAATCCTTTTATCGGGTTCAGGATTAAACCACTTCAACCTTCTTTTTCTTAGGCTAAAGAGAAATCTAAATCTTTTTCACTAGTTCAGGTTTAAACCAATTTTATTTTCTCACAACCCAAGGTGTACCCACACCTTAATACAAATCCCAAATAACAAATAAAAACAACTCTCACAAAGTACCTTTCGTAGGCAAAGTATGCAAGTTAGACGTTGACAGCTTCTTCACAAATTTTGCAATGCGCCGATTCAAGAATGTGTGAAGCAAATTGACACTTTTTTTTATCTTTGAGAATGATAATGTTGCTGTAAAAATTTAGTTCTTGAAGCAATGTATTTAATGGAGAGAAGATGAAAGGTGTCCGTTGGATTTAGGGCAAAATGATCGACTGACGAGATTTGATGAACATATGATGAAATGGTAGCCATTGGATTTAGGACAAAGGTAGTATATGGCTAGGATTGAATGAAGATAAGAGGAGAAGAGCTATGGTTCAAAAGGAAACAATTTGAAAAAGAAAATTCCACTTTTTTCATAGACCATTTTTCTTCCGATCTTCATTTGTCCATATCTTCTTCATTTCAACTCTTATTTACATGATTCAAAATGCGTTGGAATCATCTCTTCAAAATCTACATAATTAACACTTAAAAACTCCAAGAATATCAATAATTAAAATTCGAGTTTGTTAACATCAAAACATTAATTAATTTGAGATAGGGGCAAAAAAGCCAACAATTTTGGTCTTGAACCTCCATCAATTTTTCAGACTTGAAGCGTAGTATCCCAATAATGAAAGTCACGTCCATCACAATTGATGTCAATAGAGAATGAGATGAGATGACATCTACTTAAATTATAAAACAACCAGCAATAAAATACTTTATGGAACTATTATCTCAACTTATCAAGTCAATTGCAGTAGGTCTCCAACTTGAAGAAAGTTCTAAAAATGTGGGTATCTCTCTACAAAGATGCATGAGATTGAAAAACACAAGATTAAAACCTTAACGAAAAATAGAGATGTGACATAGATGTACAACAATTTCTGCAAATGGTATGTACTGCGACTGCGTTATGGTCGAAATCGTATCAGTATATATAAGAATCGATGCATAGCGAAAAATGTTGTCTCTGATGGTCTAATTCTGTTAAGGGTTGATTCTTTGTTACCAAGTAAAGATTCATACGCCTTCCTTTCAAATTTTGTAGTCAAGCTCATCAAAAAAAAAAAAAAAAACTCGGGTATTTTATGTTTCCTTTGTAGTTCAGGTTATACTACTTTTTTGAAAAGAAGGTTATACTATTTTATGTACAACAATAGACAACATATGTATAGACATTTAAAGATTATGTACAGTATATGTGCATGCAACACCTCACATGATCATTTTATTCCTACATGTAAGACGAGTGTCAAGTATGTTGATTTCCTTTTTTCATCCAATTTTTTTTACTCTCATTATCTCATTTACATCCTAAGAGGCAAGGGGGGTGAGCATATATGCATAATTCATTATTACGCAATCGTCCTTCCCAGTTTAAATTTCAAAATAAACTTCGAACGTTTAATTTTTTTTATTTTTGAAAAATTGTGAATTTAAAAATACAACAATTTTGGTCAAATATTTGTGCTTCTTATTTTAAAAAGTGACTTATATTTTGATTATGATAGGTGGTGTTATGGATGAATCGCATTTTAAATAAATTTAACAAAAAAAAGTTGTGAAATAGGCATAATTGTCCACTATTATTTATAAAATTAATGAATTCATTTATTTAAACTATAAATAATTTTATCAACTTTTTTAATAAGTTGTTCTGATCCAGCTATTTTCCTAATTAACCGAGGAAATTTTTTTTTTTTTTTTTTTATTTGGGATGGTTATGAATTCATTTTCGAGGGAAATTTTGGATTATTTCAGATCGAAACTTCTCTCTCTTTCTTTGGAAGATTTTTGTTCATCGATAGTCTAAATTATTGTAAGAATTTAATTTTAAAATTGTAGTTAATCTTCTTAATGATATTTCCCAAAATATTATGGAACTCAATAATGTTATCATTAATATTAGGGAGTTTGCTTCTTTATTTAAGTCCATCTCCTTGTCATTCTGTTGTAGGGCTAGCAATCGTGCAACTAATAAGGGTGTTCATAGGTCGGTCAGTATAGATTTTCAATGAAATTTGACATCGAATCGACCTATCGATCTGATTAAAAATGACACTAAAATCGATCAATCGATTAATTTGGTTAAATCGGTTAATTTAATTCTTTTATTAAAAAATATTCATCATACAATTTTCTAATTGAATTTTGAGATTTAATTTTTTTAAAAGAAATATACCTACTATTATTTGAAAAAAATAAATAAATAAATTTAAGTTAATTTTGCAATAATTTAATCATTAATTAATTATATGAAAATATTAATATTATATAAAGGAAATTTTTAGTTAAGTGAGCGATTGACTGACAAATTTTTGGTTAACTATTTTCTAATCAATATATACTTGAAAACTAACTGATTGATCCTAATTCGATCAATCAAATTGGTTTTCGAAAAATGTATGAATATTTTAGTAGTTTTTTTTTTTTTTGGAACAAAACTCCTTAGTAGCTAACTTGCTTGAGATGCTCTATCCTGTGTAGGTTTGTATTTAGTAGTGTGGTTATGACTTTTTGATGATTTGAATATAATGTATTTTTTGGAGTGGGGGAATTTCCTCCGATTGCCTCTCTAGTGGTTAAGGAGTGTACTTATTATTTGGTTGAATGAATATTTGATTGATCTTTTCAAATAAATAAATAAATTCATCAGTACTTATGCTTGAAATGTATATTTCATATCAACTTTGAGATATTTGAAAGTTTTGTTGTCCCAAACATAATGCCAAGATTTATTTTTTAGTTAAGCTGAAAATTTCTTACCATAAATTTATCAAACTTTAAAAAGGAACGACAATATAACAATTTTCAAAAAAAAAAAAAGGGTAGAAACTTCAATTTTATTTATTTACTTTCAATTCATTGAATTCAAACTGAAATTAACC
Source organism: Sechiopsis laciniata (assembly GCA_037833695.1). Taxonomy (NCBI): domain Eukaryota; kingdom Viridiplantae; phylum Streptophyta; class Magnoliopsida; order Cucurbitales; family Cucurbitaceae; genus Sechiopsis; species Sechiopsis laciniata. The sequence continues at coordinate 8,401 of JBBMKA010005186.1, read as the reverse complement.
TCAATCAAAGGCAACTTCCACTCCGCAGAACAACGGCGCCGGATTCTTGCCGGCGAAACCTCAGCTCCCTTGCAATAAACTCTTCAATCCTTCGCTGAAAATCCATATTGCTCAGTTCCTCACCGTACTGTACACATTCCGGCAAAACCCCGCCTCCCCAAATCGCGGCCTCCTCCTCTGTTCCCGGTCGCCGGAACTTTTCCCCACGAAATTCCAGCCACTCTAGCTTCAATTTCTCCGAACCCAAACCCAAATCGTCCATATTTTCTGATAACTCCACCGCCGCCGCAGAGCTCACCTCACAAATGACCTCTTTATCTTCATACGCGATTTCCTCTGGCTCGGCGTCAGAACAGAGCCACCCAATTGGCTCGCTTTCCGGCGAAGACAGAGACCTAACGGGGCTGGTTTTTACAATCTCGTTGAAGATTTCGTTGTCGACATTGTCGCCAGAGAAGTGGTGGGGCTTGGCAATTAAAGCAACGACGATGGTGTTGCAGAGTACGAACCCGAAAACAGGGCTTGTGAAAATGGTGGAGATTTGAGAAATGTAACCGCTAGAAACTCTGAGAACCAAAGGAAGGCGGGAAAATATCCAACAGAGAAATGTAATAGCCATAAACACCTCCGTGAATCGAAAAAACTTCACCAAAGTTTGGAGATGATTGTTCAGACCCATTGGTTTAACTTCCCCTGTTTTCATTGTTAGAAGAAAAGTTTCAATTTGGGTTTGATGAAATTACGTTTAAAGAGGCAAAGAAAGGCATTGTGATTCCTTTATTCGTTTTCTTTTTTGTTTGAACTTTTTTCGAATAGTTTATGAGGTGAATTTTTCAGATGGGTGTTTTTTTTTTTTTTTGGAGAAAAGCTCTGTTTTAGAGGAAGCTTGGTTGGCTGTGGGAATAAAATGAGAATTTGCTTTTTGAGGAGCTTTTTTTTGTTTTTGTAGAGTGATATTTGAATGTGAAATAAAGAGAGCTTTTTCTTTTTGCTAATTTTTACATAAAGAAGCTTTTTTCTTTTCTTTTTTTTCTTTCTTTCTTTCTTTTTTACGGTGGACGAAGTGGAAAGGAATATATGGGATGCGGTTGCCGGAGAAACTATCTCTGTTCATTTTCTCTCTCTTTTCTTTTTCTTTTGTTTACTTTTTTTTTTACATATAAAAAGGAAAAGAGCATCTTTATGGGTTAATATATATATATATATATTTATCTCAAAATTAATTTGTGACTAGAGAAGTAATCTAGTTATCTTATAAAATCAGTTTAATGTGGGATCTTCGACAGTTGTCTAGTAAAGAAAGTCTTGTGTAGTTTGTTGGTATGAGATTAAGTAGGATTCCGACGTAGTATGAGGTGCTCGACGTTGCGGTTAGAGAAGGAATTAGTTCCTTATTGAAAATGAGAACATCCATTGGAAGGATCATGGTAGAATCGGATGCTTCAATTGTTGTGCATGCCTTGAATGATGAAGGTTTCAGGATTTGTCAAGATTTAGAAACATTGTTGGTGACAGCAGGGGTCTAATCCTTTTGATTGGTAAGTGTGAGTTTGCTATTGTGATAGAATTAAAAATTCTTATGCAAATTGTTGTTGTTCCAAGCTCTTTTTGAGCGACTCATATTGTAGTTTGATCGGAGTTCGTTTTTAGTGAGGGATGAGTGAAGAGGATTCTCTCCCTAGTGTAGTCTTAGTAATTTTGAAACATTGTAGTGGTTTGGTTTCTTTCATTAATGTTTTTATCCAAATTTGTTATAGAAACTAAATTCGATCATCTATTTTTAATTATAGCAACTTCTTAAAAATATTTCATACATAGCAAAATATTAAAGATTTAATTTAATTGAAATCTATCGATTTTATTTCATTGAAGTCTACTAATTTTGTGGCTATTAATTTACCTTCATTCAATTAGTTTTTGTTTTTTTTTTTTTTTCTAAAGTTTTGATATGAATGGATAACTAAAAAGCCAATAGCTTAAATTTATTATCCTCAAATAGGAATGAACTAAAAAATTCATAAAGAAAATTATTTAATAAATTTTAGGAATATTTCTTATTCATGCACAATATTTAGGAGCCTCGATTTAAACATATAATCTATTGATAATATATTATATATCAAGTTAATTGAACTCAACTCTTTTTTTATAGTTAACTTCTTTCTTTTTTTTTGAAAATATCATAATATCATTTAAAAAGCACCAAACCAAAGCAAACCTCTCCAACATCACAGAGTCAATCTTGGGAGGGAGAGGATTCCCCCAACTCAAAATCTCAGCCAGATCCAATCCGATCGGAGAGTCCAAAAAACAATAACAAAAAAAATGCCCTGAAATATATAGGGGTTGGCAAGTAAATTAGCAACACAATTACAGTCCCATCTACAGTAATCAAAGGAAATACTCCTAAACGTAGAAATTAGATCTCGAATACCAGCGATAATATTGCTGAGTTCAGTAACATTTTGGGAAATGCCGTTAATAAGATCAATGACAGTACTTGAATCAGATTCCCTCAAGATAGAGGGGCTCGCACCACAAGCCAACAGATGCCTGAGACCCTCCCGAATCACCAGACCTTCCATAACTAAGTCCGACGAAGCTAAGAATCCACCATGCGAGCCAATCAACAAAGGGATTCCCAAGCAATCACGCACAATCCAGCCCACACCACGCTTGCACAAACTCACATCCCACAAACCATCGACATTTAGCTTCCAAAAGCCAACCGCAGGCGCCATCCACTTCGAACCCAACATGCCACAATCTAGTCGAGAGTCTAAAAAATTGTAGTAAGAAATATGAAACAAGTATTTATGATGTAATTCGACAAATGTAATCGAAATTAATTAAAGATATTACATTCAGAAAATTAATAATATATATATATATATATATATATATGAATGATTTCAATATCAATGAAAGCTTATTGGGAACGATGGTAAAAAAGAACGGAAAAGCTTACTCATGTTATGTACTAATGTGGCGCCAAAAAGTTGGAATGAAGTGGAAAAGGAAGAAGGAGAATAATGCACAGCAATGAAAAATAGAGAAAACGACACTGTTATGGCAACACAAAGTTGGAATAGATAACCAAATGGAACAAATATGGAATAAAGCGTAATAATATAATTAATTAAAAACCATCTCACTATTTTTCTTTTAAACAATAACTTGTGTTCAAACATTTATTTAAATAAAATGTAAGAGTAAGCGGATTTACTCATTTCATAGAAGTTTTTTTTTTTCTTTTCCAACCAGAGCACTAATTCAGCAATATTAATGTAAATTCAAGATCAAATAGTCACGAGTTCAAATCTCCCGCTTCTTATGTTGTAACTCTAAAAAAACCATAAAAAGGTATTTTCATAAGAGAAAACTCTAATAAATACCTATATATATATATATATTTTTTTTGAAAATCAAGAAATTGGAGCTTCGCTCCTATATACCCGAGGTAATGCCTATATATATAAACCAAAAGTACTAAAGATTATAATTTTATTGATATTTGATCTTTGTTAAATGTAGCTACAATACAACCTGTCCACCACAATTTCTGATAATTATATGTTGATCCTATATTGTTAAATTAATTAGGAGCATGACTCCAATGATATGATGTGTTCTGGTGTATATGGGTTAGGTTGAACTGGAGAAGATTTTTAATTGAGTCAAAAAATTTGAGTGGGTTATTTTTCCAACCTAATCCAACATAACTCTTATATTTTCGAGTTGGATTATTGATTCATAAATGTATTGCAAATTATAAATATTTTCTACCAAATTAGTCTAAACTAGGACCCTAAACAAAATTCAACCTCCAACCACTATTATATCAATGAAATGAATATAAATTTAGGTAAGATTGGGAATTATGCTAACTATATTAATCAATCAATCACAATATAAATCTTCAAGCTATAAAGAGATAGAAGGAAAAAAGGCAAAAATATAGAAATAGTTAGAAAAGCCTACATACAATTTACTTTTGGTCAAATAAATTAAAACTCAAACAAAGCAAAAACATAAAAAAGAAGGAATCTTAAGGGAAGAAAGAAGAATCACAAATAGTATTAAACCAAAATCCCTCTATTGTCATCGTCATTCACAACTTTCACTTTTCTTCATGTTCTTGTTTCTTTGGAGAAGAAAATGATCCCTAATTTAGAACAATAGAAGGTGATCCAACATCTGAAAAATAAATCAAACTAAAGAATAAAAACAATATTATTTGATCGTTAATAAAGTATCCATAAAACCAATTTGATTACCTAACTCGATCTTATCACAAATGTCCAACTCTTCAATCTATGAAATAGTAGATCTAATCATTTTTCCTAGTCGAACCATATTTGGTATGAACACGGACGTTCTGATTGGTCAAAACGAAATCTTAGACTACATGGTGTATTGGGAAATTGGGCACAAACCCTTACTATTGTACATAGCATAAGTATACCATCCTTTCTTTGTTCAACTTCGTAAATTTGTATTCATATTTCATTTACCATAGGTTATTTGTAATCACCTTGGGTAATTTTTTAGCTAGGTTTTCTCCTTACCATTTGAGTGATTTCGTAAGAGTTATATAATGCTCATGGGGTGGGTTTGAAATCCTTGAGAGAGATGAGAGCATCCACCATTTTTGCCCCCATTTTGAAGCTTCTTGGTTTGGCATTTGAATGAGATGTCATTTCAGCATTTGATAGTTGTAGGTCGAGTTTCTAAACTATTTTATTCGGTGTGTTGTTCTACTCTTTTCCATCATTTTCTTTGTTATTGATTTCATCTATTTGTTCTTGAATTTTCTTATTTTCGCCATCTAATTTCTCCCTGGTATTTTTCAGGTCATCGCAAATCTTATTTAATTTATCAATGTTTTCTTCCAATTCCTTAGAAGGATCAACCTAAAAATGAACTGTCTTTCCTTCAAGTAAATCTTATTTAGACATTTATTAGAACTCTTCTAGTTTGGCCCACAAAGAAGCTACATCGTCTATGTTATCGACTCTCCTAAAAACGTTGTCAGCTAGGTGAAGAGGATTATTGTACTATAAACTATCTCAAATGCCTCTAATTTATCATCTTCAGACATAGTTAGAGGCCACTTTGATGGATTAACTAAGGCTTCTACAACATTTTGTTGCACTAATAGTCTCTCATCCTTACAAATTCAGTCGACATCTTAACAGATTTATCAAACTCGGTGGAAATCAGACAATCAGGATATATCAACGAGCGACCGATTACAAAAACGACAACGACAATTCAATAAATCATAATCTACCTAGAAAATTTCACAGAGAAACTTCAAATATATCAGTCTCAAAATTTTAAATTTTTAGCCCAATAATCCGAATTTTAGATGACCAACAAACAAATTCCAGCTCAATTTTAACATAATCAGCTCGATGAAGTAACAATTTTATCACAATTTCAATTTTAAAACCAAATTCCAGCCAATAATAAAACTATAACAGAATTGCAATCCAAAATTTCAAATATCTCAGAATGATTCGCTCGATAGCAATTCATCAATTCAAATCTTCGGCTCAAAATTCTCAATTTTAGTGGAAACCATCTCAATTGCGGCCAAATTTCAAAAAAGATATCAAAATTGCACCAGTCTATGCAGTAACTTAACTCAAATTGTGTAGCTACTTAATTCACAATTATGCACCAAACATGTGATTATTTCTATCCTAAGCATATAGGTTCGATTCTTAATGAATATGACTCCAAAATTGATTTATCATGCTTTTTATGAATCAGCTTGAAAAATATGGCAGCCACTTTAAAATCATTCCAACAGCAAATAAAGTGTATAGAGAAGAGAAAAATGAACATGGCAATGTAAGTGGTTCGGTAAATATGTCCTACTCCATTTTTCCAAGTATTTAGCTTGAGTGAGTCAATATTATTAGAGATATGATTACAACAATTCAATCCTTACAACGATTCAATCCCGAAAAATAGTAAACACATTACAAAAGGCTATTTCCTATACATTGAGAGATTTAAACATGAAGAAAACCAAATCTACATAAGCAAAGAGAAGAGGTGAACACAAGCTTGTTGGAATGAAAAGAAACCTTGGTGATTTTGCTCCTCAAATGCAAGAATCACTTCTTCTTATAAGTCTTCAACTCCATAAGTCTTGCCAAGAAGAAAACTCAAATAAAGATCCTTCGAAAAGCCCAAAAAGCACTTACCTCAGCCCAAAATTGTAACTCCACAATTGGCAGGGAACAGCGGCTAAATGGCAACGATCAAGAAGAGGTGGCAGCGCTCCGATCAGCGGCGGTGGCGCTCTTCAAATGCTCCCCACCTGTTCAGCCCTTTGGTGCCAAGAAAGAACCTCATTCTTCTCCAAAATGGTAAGGAAATAGTCTAAATTTGCCCATCTAAAAAACAAACAATTATCAAACAAAACACATTACATCGGCCAACCAGAACAATGACTTAGTGACATTAGTGTGGCCCATGATTTAGAAGATCATAGGTTCAAGTCTTTCACTCTCAATTGTTTTTAAACTAAAATGAACACACACATTGCCTTACTTTATATTTTTATGGCATTGGCATCTTTCAAAAGGAAAACGGCACCAAATTAAAATTGGTGTCCCTTTCAAAGAGATCAAAATGGAATGGAGAAAAAGTATGGAAATTAGGAATTATACTTGTCATACTTCAATACAGACCCTTTAGAAACCTAAATCTAAAACAAGCATCACACAAACTTAAAAAACTATACCTTAAAGGTGGTGGTGGCAAAGGTGAACGACAGAGTAGGCAGCAACATAGCTTTGCGTTAACGGCGGCGAACAAATGACGACGACGGACAGTGTCGATGGAAGAGGGCAGCATCGAAGTATATTGTGTTATATGTCGATAGAATATGTGGTCTGATGATGTATTTGGACTATAGTCGATGGAAGAGTTGGTACGACAACATATATGAGCAGATACGCCAACGATCCAGTTTAGCATCGACAAACACTCTTTTTTGTAGTGGCTTTAATGATCATTTGGTTTAACTATTGGACATATCATTCAAGTTCAAGTATTGTATAACTTTGACCAAAATATTATATAACTTCCGTCCAATTAAATTTGGGTTCACTTTAATTTATAATTTGTCTCTTTTTTAATTCAACACATTTAAGGTGAAAATTCGAATTCATGACCTCTTAGTCACGCGAATACATTAAGAATAACAGGTGTTGTAGGAAAACTTATTGCAAAAGAAGGAAAATTAACCACATTAAAATTGTCTTCTGGGGAGGCCGTTTAAAATCTAAAAATTGTTCAACAACATCGGACAAGTGAGGAATATTGGGATAAACTAGAAAAGTTTAGGTGGAGCCAAATCTAAGTGTTGGCTAGGTAAACGTCCTATAGTAAGAGGAGTAGTTATGAACCTTCTAAACCATGGAGTGGCGAAGGGAGAGCCCCAAAGCCTACCACTCAAATTTAACTTAATTTTATTTTAGAAATAATGACGTTATTGGCTAACATTTCCCTAGAATAATGTTATTATTAAAGTTTCATTTTGATCTAAATACTTCCACAATTGTTTTGTGTTTCTTATTAAAATTTAAAAATCATCAACTCGGTTTTTTTTTCTTACCTCTAATTTTTTTCAGAGGAAAAAGATTAATATTTTAAAAATTCGTTGTTATATATTGTTTTTTAAAAAAATCCAAAGTGACAAGGTCATAAATATTTTGATTGGTAAATAAAATGGAATACAAACGTCAGAAATGGGATGCTTTATTAAATGCATTTTTTTCCGAATTCAACGACATTTAATGTGGTTTCTAGCTATAATAAAAAATTCGTTTAGGATCAATTATAACTTTTCTTTCGCTGTTTAGAAAAAAAAAAAAAAAAAAAAAAAAAAAGAAGAAGAAGAAGAAGAAGATTTTATTTCATTTGTATTCAAATTCAAAGGTCTGAGAAAAAAAATTATGGTTTGATAATTTTATTGCTTAGTAATAATCTGTTCAATGTCATAGTTACGGATTACAGTAAACACTATAAATATTATATTATTAAAGAAAAATGTTATTTTTTTATTAGTAAAATAAAATACCTTAAAATTAAATTGAAAAAAAAATAAGACACAGTCAAAAAAGTAAATCAAATTCTCATTAAAATCAAAATTGAAAGCCGAATAGAATTAACTATTTTGTTCTTTATTGGACATGGATTCTGACCTAATAATTTAAAACTCGAGAATATCGATTGACCGAGAACAAACAAAAACCAAACCGAAATCCAATGTATATACTTTCAGCCAACCATTCACATCAATTCGGGGAAAATGGAAAACAGGGGTTGTTTTTTAAAACAATTACAAGAAAGGGGTTGATTTGAAATTATTTACAAAATA
>JBBMKA010005185.1:0-11885 GCA_037833695.1 Sechiopsis laciniata | reverse complement strand
TTAGATTAATTTGATTAATCAAAGATAATTAATTGGATTAATTATTGTGAAATTTTTATTATTCACACGCTTCTGCCATGCTAAATGCATGTTCCTACCCCATGTTCCCAACAAGATAATTGTCATACATTTTTTTTAAAAGTCGAACATATGATGGCTAACACTTTTAATAATGGATATTTTTAATGACGGGCATTGCTCGTCAACTTTTGCTTTGCCTGTCATTAAGAGTGCCCGTCCTCTTTTCCTTTGTCCGTCATTAAAAGTATTCGTCATTAAAAGTGTCCGTCATCTTTAGTTTAATTTTCAAAATCTTCATTTCCCTCCACTTTTTCCCTCTTGTTGAAGTCGAAAACTCTCCACCCCTTCGTGTGTTTTAACCCTTTTGACTAAGCTTCCCTTTGACGCTTTCCTTTCCCTTTCGATGATTTTTGGCGTCATCTCCCTTGAAATTTATCCTTTTTGTGTCGATCGGGTATCCGTCTAAGTAATTTTGTTATAGACGTTGATAAATATTTCACTAGGATGATCGTATGCTAGGTATGATCTCAATCTTGATAGAGTTGTGAACTCCTACTTGTGAAAGCAATCTTTGATGTGCATGGGTGCAGGCAGCCAAACAACGATGTACAATATGCATCCCACGTTGGGGATTGTCATAGTTAGTAGCTAAGAACACAATATCACAAAGTGAATTCACTTTTTCCCTATTGTTAAGAAGTATAGGAGTTGTTCTCTTAATGATCGATTCTGGGACTTAACAAATGGTTTCCACTGGCTCGGAATGACTTCAGTTCATGGGTGAACTATGGAAGGTTTGTTCATTAAAGGAAACAGTGGTACTTAAGATGAAAGATGTAATTATAGAGGTAAACTGGACATTTGACCTAGTTGAGAATTACGAACAACTCATGAAGGATCATATAACAGATTATATCCGTGGACATAACTTGTCCTACACTGTGAAAGAGATCGACACATGCCTTTAGTGGAATAAGCTTGTTTTCTAATGAATATGGATTGGATCGCAGGTCATTTAGCTTTCAATCTGTAGGTCCATTGGTCCTCGGGCTAGCTCATAGTTACTGACACAGGGATATGTATGGAAAATCATTTTGAATGGTTCAAACTGATTGATTAATTGGTTTAACATATTAATTACGAGGAATATTAGTTTAAGCTATTAAACTTTTTTTTTAATTAATATATTGGATATATTAATGAATAACTATTTATTGGATAAATATTAGTTGAAGAAAAAAAAATAATATATTGGATATATTAATAATTTAATATTTATTGGATAAATATTAAAGAAAAAAATAATTAATATATTCGATATATTAATTGGAAAATATTTATTGGATAAATATCTATTTAGGAGTTTATTTATATATGATATATATTATTCAGTAAATTTAATTATTAGATAATTAAATTGATTTACTACATGGACTTTTTGTATTAGATAGGAAGGAAGCAGAAAAATTTATAAATACAGACCCTAAGTCTTTAGACTTCTCATCCCAACACTTGACTCTCAAGCAGTCTTAATAATTTGACCTAGCCTCTAATATTCTTTGTTCCCCCTCCATAAGGGCTCTCACCAAGCGATTGCTATTGGAATAGAGAATAGGCTGGAAGATCAAATGAGACAATTCAAGAAGTTCTAGGGATTGGATTCATCCTTGCTATTGTAAATTAGGAGATAAAGAAAAAAGGCGTCAGTTAATGTTAGTTTCTTTGGATTTATAAAACGATTATCACCTAGGGAATGATTAATCAACAAAAATGAACAACAATTATTTTTATTCATGTTTGTGCACTCATTCCCAACAATATTCCACAACCCAAACCAGCAATCACTTGCTTAAATTTCACTAAAATCTCAAAACTCAAGCATTTCACTCGAGAACCAATCTTATTTAGCCTTCAATAACCAAGTGATTCGAGTATTCAAGCAAAAACATCACGACGAAATAATCATCTAGGATACAACATAATCTTCTATTTTCTATTAGATTCAAGCTTCAACAGAGCCAGCAAGCTCATCGAGTCAAATCCACTTCAATCAAATCGAACTCTAGCTCGACTCAATTACTTGCTGTCAGCCATGTGTGATCTTCGAAGTAGTAGAAGAAGAAGAAACGAAGAGGGAATTCAGGAAATCTTATTATCGACCAAAGACAAATCTAAGAAAAGTGAGGAAATCGTGTGAAGGAAAGCATTTTGCAAAAATAGAAAACCACGTCGATAATTTTTGAATTGGGGAAAATTAGAACTTAACTAAGCCTAAATTTTAAATCACTTTTTTCATTGACCCGAAAAAACTATATTAATTAACAAGAAATGACCTCATATGTTTACTTTTTATATCTTGACCGCTAAATCTATGATAATTATAGGTCATTAACCTTTATATAAGTTTATTTTTTCCTTTTAATGAATTAAAATTCAAGATCTATCATAAGGGATTTTAATAAATTCATTCTCGATTAAGCCACGTTAAGGTAGTTTGTCACAATGTTTCCTGACACATTGTTCCTATGCCAATCAATAAAATTTTAGAATTTTGTCCAAATTATTATTTTCTTTACTTGGCATAAATAATTTATTGAAATTTATGCTCTACTTAATTTTGAATCTTAAATTTTTTTTAACAAATTTTACTTAATTTTGAGTAAAGTTTGAACTTGACTCTTAAATCAAACTTAACAAAAAATGATTGTCTTCCAGAATTTTTATTTTGCAAAAAAAAAAGTTCCATTTCTATTTGAAATTCTAAATTGTGTAATTTAAGATTTTTTTTTAGAAGTTGAACAAATATCAAAATTTGTCTTCAATGAACATGAAACTTTTGTCTTTGCTTAATTAATATTGGACAAATGTCATTATCTTTGAATATGATGGATACAGATGTCCACGGGAAGGGAGCGGAGAATGGGTTTCCCGCCACCAAAATCAATTCTCGCCGCTACAAAATTCACCTTTTTTTTGTGGGGATCAGGTTTCCCACCGTGAATTTTTCCCCATTTTTTTTTCCTATATTTTTTCAAATCTTAATTTTATAAGTATTTTTTTGTATAATATTTTCAAATAATTAACTTTTCATGGAAAAACATATATTGATTTTCAATTAGATAGTTAATTATTGAAGAATTATATTCATATAATAAATATTTCTATAAAAAAAGAATATATATATATATATATATTTAAAGATTAAATTGATTAAAAAAAAATTAAAATGAAAAAAAAATGTAAACATGGTGATAAATCGGGATGGAGAATGCATTCTCTATCCCCAGCCCCGTTTAGCTCGTAGAAAAATCCCTTTCCCCCACTCCTACGCTCACTTCCCCATTCCGTGCCTAAACAGAAATTCACCGTCCCATTAGAGGCGGGTCTCCTCGGCAAAAATAAACATCTAAACTTTTAAATTTCACCAAATTTTAAAATAATTTAAAATTTTAAAATTTCAAATGGATCTTAAAAATTGCCTCATATTTATTGTGATTGGAAGATGGAATGAGTATTATTAATCTTCCCAAAAAATATTGACTTGATAGACTTGGCTTTACCTATCACATGCCTTTTTTTTAAGTTGAATAAACTTTCAATTGTTTGAATTCCATTGAAGATTTTGAAATTGAATCCTCTTGCATAAGTTTTTTTTTTTTTTTTGAAATAATTTTAGCTTGAATCTCACTAGGCATGTCAATTTGTTCGACTAAATTTTGATGGATAAGCTAAAATCAAGACAAATAAATAAACTTTATATTCTTATTGATTTGTGTAATTTGTGCAAGTGTAGAGTACAATCTAGAATTTATTCCTTTGATTCTTTCTATCTCATAGATAATTGTCTCAAAAGGTTTACAACTTATTCTTGAGGTTAACATATCTCAAGGGATTTTGCAGCTCGTTCTTAAGGTTGACTTTTTAGGTTGACTTGTCTCAAGGAATTTGTAGCTTGTTCTTGAGAATAACTTGTCTTAAAGGCTTTGCAGATTGCTCTTAAGCTTTACTTGTCTCGAGGGCTTCATGTGTTGTTCCGTGATTGGGATTATTGATGTTAGATCGATCTTTGGGCTTGTTGATCTTTAGATGCTCAATCTTTGTCTTGTTGATCTTGTTGATTGCTTTATTTATATAACGTGATGCGTGTTCTTCATATTTGAGTTGTTTGTTTATGAAATCGTTTGACCTTTGAAGTAAGGGTGTTCAAACAATCCGATAACCCCAATAATCCGAATCAACCCAAACTAATTTGATGGGTTGGATTGGGTTATACATTTTTAGGTTGGGTTGGGTTCAAAGTCATGAATTCTTTCTTAAGTTGGGTTGGGTCAATAGTGGACCTAAAATTAACCCGACCAACTCGAATTAATTATTTAGTTTAAAAAATATTCTTTTTTCATATAAGATAATGATATATACGTATATTTATTTTATTTTATTATTAATGTTAGGCTTTTTATTTTTCAATATTTTTTTAAAGTCTTTATAATTTATATATCATTATAAAAATATCATCTATTTTTGTTGGTTTTAATTATCTATTTTTTTATATTTTATAATTGAGATCTTCTATATGAATCAAGATTAATGGCAGGTGACTTTTGATTGGATATTCTATATATTTAATATTTACATTCATTTCATTAACTTGATAAGATAATGATTAAAGATTGTATTTTGTTTATATATAGTACAGGACTAATTTGATAAAAGATATTTATATTTGTGATGTATTGAGGAGCCCGATGACTCAATCCCACCAAATCCAAAAATATAAGGATTGGGTTGGTTGTCTCTTTAATTGGATTGGGTTAGGTTGAAAAAGTGATCAACTCGAAAATTTTGGTTGAGTTGAAAACCTCCCTCACTTTGGAATAATTTGAGACTTCAAAAGGGTGTTCAGGTTTATGGTGAATTTTTATGGTGTAAAATTTCTTGCCCCTTGAAATGGAGAGTAGCTCCATTTATAAAGCTCTCATGGACTGGTTTGGGCCTAGGTGGGCCTCAGGTCTTACCATTGAGCCTATCTACATGAACTTAAACCTAGTCATTTGGATTATTTGGACTTCAGGTTTGTGCTTACTAATTGGGCTTATAAGTAGTTTAATTTTGACTCAAATTCCAATTAGACCAACTTTTAATCCAATTAATTTGAGATTATATTGATTTATTATCGTCTCAAAACTTAATTTAATTTCAATATTAATTTTGCAATTGGGCAAAAAAAATTAGTCAACACTTTTAATTCAACCTGTAGTACCCCATTACTTGAATTAATCCTGAATAACTTAAAAGGCAAGTTATTACATTGCATTGATACAATGGTAAGTGCTTATTTGATGTACGAGGAAAAGAAACATTGACTATCAAAATAATCTTCTGGTGATTATGACAAACCAAACAAAGTACGGATGAATTTTCTTTTCTACATTATTATACTCAAAGAATTACAGGCTTTTAAATATAAAAAGAAAACGCTTTAATTATACATTATGATACCTTTTCTCTGTGTTGGAGAGAGAGGAGATAATTAATAATCAATAATATAAAAGGAATGAATTAAAAAAATGTATAAAAGAATAAGAAACTGTTAGATGTTGCCCTACTTTTCATTCTTCAGTTCATTTCAACCAAACTCCTGATGACAATCTTTGAAGCCTTTGTGACAACTTCTGATAAGGTCCTGAGAAACCAGTGAAATAAATTAATCAGGAAAAACAAATTTCTATAATTATGAAACAAAAGAACCCTACTTGATGCTTGGATACACAAAACCTTTTTTTTTCTTACCAAAAACATCATTTAAATTTTTTTTACAATATCGTGCTTTTAAAATTTAGAACATAAACAGCCATATTAGACCCATAAAAAAGAATAGGAACAAAAAGAGATTGGAAAATCTCAATAAATAAGATAACTAGGAAGCTGTAAAGGATTTGATCAGAAACTTGAATTTTATTAAATATACGTTAGAAATTAATTTTCTACAAATATTTTTTAGAACTAAAAATTATATAGTAAAAAAGGTTATCTTGTAAGAATAGTTCATATACACATCTAAATTGACTCTAATACACATGGGCATAAAATAAAAAATGGTAAGAAAATTAAATTTATGCTATTATTTTCTTACTCTTTTGAGGAATTAAATTTGAGTCCCTCAAACTGTTTAGCTTTTTGGAGAGCCCAGTTGAACCTCATCAAGTCATCTGTTTCATATTCACCATTATCTTCTATGTGAAGTTGAGATGGTGTTACATCACAAAATATAGGAATGACCTGTTGAATATAAAGAAAACAAAATAGAAGCCAAATTAATTTATCGTTATTCCTTCATTAAAAAAAAAAAAAAAAATGTTATCGTTATCTAGCATTTTACTTTGAACTTTAAAACTCTTGCAAACGTTTTATCGAGATTCCAAAAAGGAAATTGAAATTATATTAAGATTTGAAAAGTATTTGTGATAAAAATAAAAATATAAGATACTAAAGCAAAGAATACAAAATTTTATGGGCTCATTGCAGGTGCTTTTTTACTTTCTTAAATTTGCGAATCTTTAAGAATAATTGCTTAAGTAGTAAGGGATGGTGACTTTTCATTGTTTAGTAATAATCTTCAACGATCGTATCTTAAAAATTAACAATTTAATACAACTTTTATAAAAATAGGCAAACTCAAATCTCTCTACTTTATTCGTTAGCATTATAAACGATTAGAACTAATTTAAATTCTAAATTTTTATCTTTTTAAAACCATAGTACGCATATACCTTCTTCTTACACTCGATGATCATAGCCAACTCATGAAGGCAAAAGTAAGACTCGCAATATCGAGGCGAAAAAACAGCAACACCAACTTTACATTGCCGAATAGCGCCATGAATTTCATCGAACAGCTTCTCCCCCGGCTTCAAATTCTTGTAATCCAGAAACGGCTGGAAGTTGACCCGAACAAGCCTGTCGTACAGCAACGCTGCCACTGTCTTCTTCGTGTCCACGCCTCGATGATTTATGAACACGTCGCAGGGCTTCGCAATGGCCCGTTGTTGCGTGCTCCCCGCCAGCTGAGCTAGAAACTGCCTCGGCGTAATATTGGCAACAGCAGCACTCACACGGTTCATCATAATATTGTCGGAGTTTGATTTTCTTTTTTTGTTTTGTTTTGTTTGGTGTTTGTGTTTGTTTCAGTCTTGGAGGAGAATGGGATTTTTATAGGTAGGGTTTTTGAAGGGGATAGAACTTTGAATATGGGACAGAGAAAAAGACATATTGATTTGAAATTCAAAGGGGAAATGTTTGGGAATTTGAATTGACAGGAAAGTTTGTTTTGCGCCGAAAGGACACGAGGAAAGTAAAATGAAACTTTGACTGAGTATAAGAGAGAAAGTGGTGTTTAGAATGCAGGCTTTAAAATATGAAATTTAAAGATGGGCCGTACCTTTGTACGTAAATGACACTTCCCTCGTGTGAATATGGAATTTCCTTTTCATTAGGAAATTTCCAATGTAGAATATGTTGGATCTCTTATGTTTGAATAGTTTTCAAGTTAATATATACTTTCGGGTAGTTTCATATTTTCGTTCTGTTTTTTTGTTCTTTTACTTTTTCTTTTTATTTTTTATAAAATTGTTGTTTGATGGCCGATTCTATTTTTGTGCAGTTCTTTTTTTTTTAAATATTTTCAAATTAATAAAAGTACTGTTATTTTCTCTTATCTGTACATGTATTTAAATTGTCCCAAATTTGTAATCATTTCATAACTCTTTTTTTTTTTTTACCCATTTTTTATTTTTTAAATTTACATTTGTAAATTATCAAATTTTCTACTTGTAGTTTTTTTTTTTGAAAAAGATGTAACTTCAATTAAAACACCAAGACCATTACAACCTAATTTTCCCTAAGAGATTCCAAATTGGTCCATCTCCACAGGTCGAAGTGTGACCACACACTTGAGAAACACCGACATGGAGCTGCCAGACTTCACTTGGAAAGACACCAAACCCATCGATAACCCTATTTTGGGGAAATTTTTATAATATTTGGGGGTATTCGGTCGTCCATATACCTGACTCGAGCATAAGACCCTTTTAAAGCAAAAGTGAGGAGATTTACATCCGCAAGAAGCCATATGACCTTTATCAGCCATTTCATTAGTGCACATAAGCGCAAATAAATCCGAGACAAAAATAACCGGCAAGAGACTACAAAAATAAAAGGCTACCTTAAGTACCCCTACACCAAAACAAAAGGCCTAACAAAATCCTAAGTGAGCCGATAATGGGACAGAAAAACCTCTTCAGCAAAAACCTATTTCAGATGAAGCTAGAAAAAATAAAATTAAAAAATTGAACCACAATCCACTTTGGTCCAGATGGACGAACAAATTTTTTTCAAGATTTTCAATAACTATTTGGAAACTTTTTGGTTTTTTTGCTTTCAAATTTTGTTTGGTTTTTAAAAATACAAGTAAAATGCAGATATCAAAGTAAAGCATATGTTGGATTAGTAGTTGTAGGTTTAAATTTAAAAAATAAAAATAAAAAAAATGAAACAAAACAAATAAACTAAGATCATGTTTGATAACCATTTGAATTTTTGTTTTTAATTTCTTACATTTTACTTTTGTTTTTAAAAATGAAACCAAAATTTAAAAAGTAAAAAAAATAGTTTCCAATACTTGTTTTGTTTTATGGAATTTTGTGAGAATTCACATACTTTCTCAAAGGAAGATGAAATCATATGTAGAATTTGAATATATATACATGCTTAAGTTAAAAAACAAAACGAAAAAAAAAAATGATTATCAAATGAGATCTAAATTTTCGTTCTTTAGTTTTTTTCAAGTCCTCTACAAATGAAGGAGAGTTCTCTCATAAACTTGTAAAGGCTTGAGTTTTATGGACTTTTGAGATTAGCCCTTAGAGCGTGAGTTTCATAGATCTTTGAGTTTAACCATTAAACTTAGAGCCTCGTGGGCCTTTGGCATTGACCATTGAATTTGGGTTTCATGGATTTTGAGTTCACCAGATATAAACCATTGAATTTGGGTTTCATGGATTTTGAGTTCACCACATATATTTAGGCACATTAAATTTCGACCAAAATTTCCAAAAATTTTTCTTTTAATGAAATTAATTTTGGGTCTATAACTATATTTGACTCAATTTATAATTAGATTTTGTAAATGATGTGACCTTTTTTACTTACTAAAATTTCTCAATCAACTAATACTCCTTAAATTTTATGCACAAAAATGTGTGATGAATTTCAAAAAAGTTAGTTTCGACTTGACAAAAGAATCCTTGTTTTGAAAGCAGACTTCCTTAATCAAAATACGAACTTGTCTCATCACTTTTATTTATGGGAATTTTGCATGTATATTAAAAAAAAACAAAATAATTCCATGTATAGCACAATTCTCAAACTTATTCATTTGGGGCAAAAAAATTGATTGAAGTCTATCAGTTGAACTAATAAAAGTCTATTAGCTGAATTGATTGAAGTCTATCAGCTGAACTGATAGAAGTCTAATGATGGTAGAATAGGAAGTTTGGGCAAAATGTGCTATAAATGAATTATTTTAAAAAATGTGTTATAATTGTAATGAAGAGAAAAAAAATGTGCTATGTAAGGCGAATTCCCTTTATTTGTTTTAACACATTTTCTATGCACATTGATCAAAAAGCTTAAATTTGGTCAAAATTTTGATTTTTCCTTATTTGACATGAACTCTTGATTTAAATTAGAATATAATTTAGAATCTACCTAATTTCAATTTTGAACTCTGAATATGTTAATTTCATTGCTCTTGAACTTGAAATCGATTTAACTTCGCCTAGCTTGAATTTTAGCTTTAATTTGAGATAAGTTTTGAATGTAACCTGTTATCAAATCTCAAATAATTTTCCAGTTTATATAAAACTTCAATTTTGTTCCACATTTATTTTTAAAGTAAAAGTGGAATAAATAGTAGAGTTTTCCTTGAATAAGCTTGAATGAGGTTGAAGTCCATTTTGACTTTAATTTAGAATGTCTTGAAAATTCTCCAATGTCTATTTTTTATTTTGAAATGAAATTCATATGGCATAAACTTAGAAATTTACTTTTATGATGTACAAGCTGACAACCTTCGATATCGTGCGTCTACCATGAAAGATTATCTTTTATGATGTCCAAGGTCACAGTCATCAAAGATGTCCACCATGAAAGATTATCCGTCATAGAAGATTCGTATATACTTTTATAAAAAAATAAAATAAATAAAAATAAAAAACTTACCCATCATGTTAGATCCGTGGTTTTGGAATGTTTTACGGAGGTGATTGGATTTTGAGGTTGAAGGAGGAAAGGAGAGGAAATGAGAAGAGGAATTGTTAACCTCGTATGTGTTTTTAGTACATCACAACTTCTTTAGTACATCACAACCTCTTCCAACTCCTCCAAATTTCTCCTCAACTTTTATCAAACATGACATCAAACATTTTATTCAATTATATTAAATTTTATCTACTTTTTAACTCTTGTTTAACAACACATCAAACCTATTATTTTAATGATATTTATTTTATATATAAAATAAATATCACATCTACTCAAATCAATTTCTTATCTTCTTTCTTCTCCTCTCACAACATCAATCCTCAAACAAGTATTTCATCTCTTCAAATCACTTCACTTCCTCTTCCTCTCCTCACCTCTCTTCTACTCTCCTAAACTCCAAAACCCAATCACCCCGAAGGTGTCGGTGATTGAAGTTATGAATTGTGAGTGTAACTTTCCTTTGCTTTGGAATTTAAGGCTGAAAAGTTGCCATTTTATTTTGCCAATTCCAAATTTAGAATTTCTTCAATTTAGACTAAAATATTCCAGGATCATAACCATTTCATTGGTCTAAAATATTTACATATTGGTTAGGAATAAATTAGAAATAGATTAACATTGGTGCGAGATTTCTATTATTCTCTTAGATTTTTTTAAAAAAAAAAAAAAAAAAAGGAAACGGTTAATTTTCATTCTAGAAAATAACAAAACTTTCATTTGCAATTAAAATTTGATTTGATTCTTTAATTGTCTTTTAAGTATCGATATGAGCAAAGGTTGAATTATACATTGGAATCTTGGTAATTGAAGCATCGTTGTTGTGAGAACTAGGTCAATGATGCCCTCAAAGTTTGCCCAAGATAACTTTTGAATAATATAATTTTTGATAAATGATTTGATGAATTGTACAAAGAATGATGGCCTTTTTATAAGAGGCTTACAAGAGATTTACATGGGGTTGGTTACAATAGAAACTACAGAATTAGTAAAATGAAGTTACAATAACAAATCTTAACAATAATATCTAATATGCCCCCTCAAACACATGATGTTATGGAAGTCATGAGTTTGCCTGAACATGTTTGAAAGGATTGGGTAGATAAGGCTTTAGTAAACATATCAGCAATTTGATCTTTTGATGACACAAATTTAACAGTTAAGTCCTTTCGAACCACCTTTTCGCGAACAAAGTCGTAGTCAATCTCAATATGCTTTGTTCTTGCATGGAATACAGGGTTGCTGGCCAAAGAAATGGCAGAAATGTTGTAACAATGCAAAGTTGGAGGTTCGTGTCCAAAAATCCGTAGATCGGGCAACAATTTTCGGAGCCGAAAAATATCAGAGGCAATATTTGCTAGTGCGCGATACTCGGCTTCTGTAGAGAAGCGAGAGACAGTGGGTTGTTTTTTGGCAGACCATGATATCGGGTTGGAGGCAAGAAGAATGACATATCCAGCGGTAGAACGTCGATCAAGAGAATCACCAGCCCAATCAGCATCACAAAAGGCTTGAAGATATAGCTTTCCTGGTTTAAACATAATACC
>JBBMKA010005184.1:0-11886 GCA_037833695.1 Sechiopsis laciniata | reverse complement strand
TTCTCATGATATTGGGGAGGCAGATAGAGCAAGTGCACCGACTCTTTCAGATAATCAATGGGCACAAATGATGGATGCAATTAAAGCAGGTCTAACTTCAACTTCCACTAGTGATCATTTAAATGGTGTGTCTAATTACAGTGAGTGGATTATTGATACCGATGCATCAAATCACATGTCTGGTACTATTTCTTTGTTCTCAAATTTGTGTGACATGTCTTCTCCTGTTGGTTACCTAATGGGAAGAGTACAACAGCTACAAAAGAAAGGACGATTATGTTAAGTGATGGTTTAGTTTTGAAGAATGTATTGTATGTTCTAGCTCTAACTTGCAATTTGTTGTCTGTTTCTCAACTTTTAGAACAACAAAAATATCTTGTGTTTTTCACTCCAAAGCTATGCTTTATACAAGATCACACTTTGAGGAACCTGATTAGAGCTGGTGTGTTGAGTAATGGAGTCTATGTTTTCAGGTCAGTTCGTGCTCATAGTTCTTTAGCAAATAAAGTAGCAGTTGCTGATAAAAGTGTATTGTGGCATAAACGTCTAGGACATCCTTCTATGAAAGTGGTTTCTTCTTTGCCTAGGGCATTTATTGGTAATACAGTGGATACTAATTGTGATTTTGATTGTCAAATTTTTTTTTAGAGCAAACAACCTCGCAATTCTTTTCCCTTAAGTACGAATAAAGCTTCTAGTGCATTTGATTTGATTCATTATGATATTTGGGGTCCAAATAATATTGTGTCTAGTAGTAGGGCACGATATTTTCTTACTATTGTTGATGATTACTCTCGTGTTACTTGGGTGTATTTGATGGTTGGAAGATATGAAGCTGCAAAATTAATTCAAGATTTTATGTTATGATTGAAACTAAATTTGCAAAAAGAGTTCAAGTTCTCAGAAGTGATAATGGACAAGAATTTTTTAGTTTGAAGTCATTTTTCTCCCAGAAGGGAATTTTACATCAAACATCTTGTGTTGATACTGCACAACAAAATGGTAGAGTGGAGCGTAAACATAGGCATATTCTTAATGTCTCTTGTGCCTTACGTTTTCAAGCAAAAATGCCTAAGTATTTTTTGGGGGAATGTGGTCTAGCAGCTATGCATCTTATTAACAAAACTCGTACCCCTATATTGGATGAGAAAACTCCTCGTGAGTGCTTATTTGGTCAGATTCCCTTGTATGATAATATATGTGTTTTTGGGTGCTTATGCTACGCTGCAAATTGGTCTTGTGTAAGAGATAAGTTCGACTCAAAGTCTAGAAGGTGTATTTTTGTTAGATATTCTTTTGGCAAAAAAGGTTCGCGTCTTTATGATTTAGAAACTTGTGACTTTTTTGTTAGCCGTGATGTGGAATTTTCTTAGGACAAATTTCCTTTTATTAAGTCTCTTCCTGATCATGCGAGATTGCAATGGGAAATATATTTTTCTCAAACTCCATTATGGGATGATAAATATGAGGAATATGTTAGTGATGATTCTCCCGAAGAGATACCTATTGTAGGCACTGATGTAAATACAACTGAATCTGTTGGTATTCTTTCAAGTGACATTGCCCAATCTAACGATATTGAAGTACTAGGTCGTGGGCATCGTATAAAATTTCCTTCTTCGAAGCTTCGTGATTATGTTACAAATACAGCTGTGAAACAATTCATAAACTCTACTACACTCAGTGCACCCCAATCTCAATCTAGCTCATCAGGTAAACCTTTTAATATAGCTTGTTATGTTGATTATAACAAGTTTTCTATGAAACATAGATGTTTTCTGACGGCAATTTCAAAAGGAAAAGAACCAATCTCTTTTCAAGAAGCTATGAACTATCCAGGATGGCGTCAAGCGATGCAAGTTGAGATTGATGCTCTTGAACGAAGTGGTACATGGACTTTAGAGGACTTGACTCCTGGTAAGAAGGCTATTGGAAGTGGTTGGGTGTATAAAATCAAGTATACGTCAACCGGTAAAATTGAACGTCTTAAGAGACGCTTGGTTGTTCATGGTAATTGACAAGTTGCTGGAATTGATTATAATGAAACTTTTGCACCTGTGGCAAAAATAGGAACAATTTGTCTTTTCCTTGTTGTTGCTGCACGTTTGAATTGAGAATTACATCAAATGGATGTCCATAATGCTTTTCTTCATGGAGATCTAGAAGAAGAGGTGTATATGAAGCTTCCTCCTGGGTATAGTACTACCACTTTGGGGAAAGTTTGTCGATTGCGTAAGTCTTTGTATGGTTTGAAACATGTTCCTCGACAATGGTTTGCAAAGTTGTCAAAGGCTTTAAAAGTTTATGGTTTTAAGCAATCTTATGCTGATTATTCGTTGTTTAGTTATATTAAGGGTAGTATATCATTACACGTTCTTGTGTATGTCGATGGCTTAATTATAGCAGGTTCATCTCATGGTGCTATTTTGCGTTTTAAAAACTATCTGCAAACCTGTTTTCACATGAAGGATCTATGAGTCTTGAAGTATTTTCTGGGCATTGAGGTGGCCCGTAATGATGAAGGTATATTTCTTTGTCAACGCAAGTATGATGTGGATATTCTAACTGAAACTGGCATGTTAGGGTGTAAGCCGATTGACACGCCTATGGAGCAGAATCATAGGCTTGCCCGTGTCAAGGGGAGTTGTATTCAAAACTAGACCATTATCATCGATTAGTTGGACGTCTTGTTTATTTGTCTGCAGCTCGACCTGAACTGAGTTATTCAGTTCATACACTTGAACAATTCTTAACTGCTCCACAGGTTCAACATTGGGATGCGGCCCTACGAGTGTTGCATTACTTGAAGGGTACTCCTGGTCAAGGAATTTTGTTACCATCTGTAGGTGAGATGCTTTTGACTAGATTTTGTGACAGTGATTGGGCAGCTTGCTCGTTAACTCGTCGTTCATTGACTGGCTATGTGGTTTTTCTTGGATTTTCTCCTATTTCTTGGAAAACTAAGAAACAAGCAACTGCGTCTCGTTCGTCTGCTGAAGCTGAGTATTGTGTGATGGCTATTACTACTTGTGAGTTAAAATGGTTGAAATCTTTATTGGTCTCTTTTGGTTTTTTGCATTCCCAACCTATGCAACTGTTTTGTGATCGTACTAAGCATATCGAAGCAGATTGTCATTTTGTTCGTGATGAGTTGGTATCAGGAAATCTTTCTACTAAATATGTTCCTACTAGTCACTAGTTGACTGACATTTTGACAAAGGCGCTTGGAAGCAACAATTTAAATTTTTTATAGACAAGTTATGCATTTGTAATCTACATGCTCCAACTTGAGGGGGAGTGTTAGGAATTATGAATATAATTCATATATTTACTAGTTTTGGTTATTTAAATATTGAAGATGTTATCCAGATTATGAGAGATATTCTCTAGGGTTAGGTATTTGATGTACTATATATAAGTTGAAAAATATAATGAAAATGCACAATTATTTTGGCCAATTGTTTCACTAAATTTATCATATATATTTGAACAATTCAACCCAACTTTTATATTTTCGTATTGAATTAGATTTGGTGGATTTTTTTTTTTTTGTTTTTTTTTTTACTAAACTTTAATATATATTTGTTATTTATTTGTCAATTTTTAACCTAATAACTTTCATTAGCAATTCAACTTAAATATGATATTTATATTTTAAAGACTTATTTTATAAAATTTTAGGGAGTACAAAGTCTAAAAATAATAATAAAATAAAATAAATAAACATATAGATAATTAATGTGTAAATAAAAAAAAAATATTAATAATAAATTGAGGTTTACTAAACAATGCTGTGGAAATTATGAAAAGGGGTGCCAAAATGTATTCTCTTAAATTCTAAATATATAATTTCCTCCAATTGATTCACGTTGTTAAATTATGGTTGGTTAACTTACAAGTAGAGATGTCTATTTTTCTTGTAGGGACCTGTCCCTAACGGGGTGGGGAATCTCCAGTTAGGCGGGGAACGGGGGAAGGGACCTGTCCCTAACGAGGCGGGGGATATCCAATTAGGCGGGGAACGGGGGAAAAAATTTCCCGTAGGCTAATCGAGGCCGGGGACAAGGAATGTATTCCCGTCCGCGATTCCTCGATTCGCGCCCTATTTTCTTTTTTTTTAATATTTTTTTTTCTATACTTTACCCCTTTAATTTTCAAAGAAAAATATATTTGTTGATAAAATTATCTATGCATATGAATATTTTTCTTTAATAATTAATAGTTGAAATTTATAGATATTTTCTAAGAAAATCTAATTATTTAAAAGGAATGTCCAAAAAAATATATAAAAAATGTAAAAAAAAAAATTTGAAAAAATGCCCGCAGGAAACCCAATCCCTGTTGGTGCCCCGCAGGGAAATCCCTAAAAAAAAACGGGTATTTTTCTGGAGAAGGGGACAGAGAAGCCACCTGCCCAGCTCCGTGGACATCTCTACCTAGAAGTGGGTATTTTTCAAAAAAAACAAAAAACCTACAAGTGGGTATGTCCGTTGAAATAAATATATTTTATTGATGGCCAGGTTAGTTATATTCTATTGATCCAAATGAGGTTTAAATATGCCAATAGTATCTCAATAATATGGTTTGCAATGATTTAATGTTACAAAAGACTTATTTCTCATAAAAATGTTAGCAAGATAGACTTTTTGTAAACAAGCTTCAACCAATTAGGGGCCAAGTTGAAATTGATTTACAAGATTAGGAATAAATGGGTTTTAAAGTTTGGTTTAATGAAAAAAAAGAAAAAGAAAAATCCATCTGAATTGGGATGGGATTGATTATAGTTTCTACAATTTGACCAATTCCAAAACGAAAGGCCCTTAAAGCATGGAGGATTTTATGAGCTATTCTTAGAAAATTAAGGATCTGATGACCTTTGAGCATCTCAAATTATAATGAGATCCCAACATTACATTTTGAGGGCCAATCTTCATTAAAAATTTAGAACACAAATTAAACTCAAATCTCAGTTTTGAAGAGGCAGCATAATTATGGATCCATTTCGAGGACAGGGCGGCATTCAAATGTTGTTAACTGCTGAACAAGATGCCCAACAAGTCGTAACCACAGCAAGAAACAGTAATCTCTAAACAAATTACTATTACTTGTAATTAATTAAAACTGCTAATTTCCTGTAATTATTGTAAATCACTAATTTCAAATTATATTGGTTTTTGCAGTGAAGATGGCCAGAATGAAGCAAGCCAAGGACGAAGCTGCGATGGAAGTGGCTCGTTATCGTGCCCATTTGGAGGCTGAACACCAGAAGAAAGTTTCTGAGGTAATTAATTAATTGTTCAATTTTAATTAAAGAATGCTTAGTTTTGATTTAATTTGTTTTAATATTTGCAATGATAGACAAATTCTGGGTCGTATACTGAACGGCTGGAAGCGGAAACGAAGGTTAAGATTAAGGATTTGAATGCATCGTCCGGGAAAGTTTCAAAGGATGTTGTTAATATGCTTCTCCAATATGTTACTTCTCCCACAATAAGGGTATAAATGGTAATATATGCCTTCTCATCATCAAAATTATTAGGGAACTCTATCTTTTTAATCTAATTTCTAAATCGAATATTTTACTATTAATATTTTCAATTTTGAAATATAGGATTCAAATTCAATGAGATTTTAAACTTAGAAACTTAAAAGGCAATTTTTTAAAATAATAATTATTTTCTTTTTGTTGGTTAAAGTCTATTATATATAATTTGAATTTATTTTATTTTGATTTATTTTATATATAATCATTTGGTTCTTTTTTTTGTTTTTTTTAAATTTAAACTTATTTTTATTCATATTTTTTACAATGTGCTCTATCTTTCCTACAATTTATCTAACTTTCCTTAAAAAAGTATGCGAATGTCAACAAAATTTCAAAATAAAAAATAAACTTTTTGAAGCTAATTTTTTTTTTCTTCTAAATTTCGGTTTGATTTCTACAAATATAGGTAAGATATAGATATTCATGTAGAAAAATATAAGATATGATAGTTGTTCTAGACTTAGATTTCAAAAATAAAAAATAAAAATAAAATGGTTATCAAATGAGATCAAACCCTTAAATCATCGATTTTAATTTCCATATTCTTAATAGATGTCAAATTGGTCTATGGGAGAAGTTTGAAGTTCAATAATTCCTTATAATTTAAATAAATAATTCAACATTTGCTCATAAAAGTCTTTACAGAATTATGAGTTCAATCATTTCATACGAGACATACGAATAGTAACACATGTTTGAAGTTCAATAATTCCTAACATAATAAGATGAAAAATAAAAACAAAAAAAAGGGAAGTTTTTTGGTATTTTTCCCTGTTCTGATAAACACTATTCTGGAATTGTACTATTTCCTCACTTGCAGCAGAAGAGATTACAGATGGCGTGGAGATGGGGCATTGGCTTTGCAATTTTTGTTTTCTTTTTTATTTGCAGAACACTGTATCGTGCAATTTCATAATTGTGATTAATAAGACGTCTGGTTGGTATGAAACTGATGGAATGTGTGTTTGTTACATAATATGTTTATTATGCCTCATTTTATTTTCAACAATAATAGATTTTTTACTTTTAAAACTCATCTTAATTATCTCTTCCACATATTCATTTTAAGAGAATATATGAAAGTTGGAGAGATCGAGGTGTCTTGTTAAGAACAAGAAAATTAGATAATATTACGTTAGAGCATTTGAGAAAATAAAAAGGGGAAATTTTGACAAATTTTGGAAAGCCAAAATTGTTCTTAGCTCCCAAGTCTGTATTTATATTTTAGAAAGCAAAAGTTGAGCGATGCGTTACAATAACATTCAAAGGCAAACTAGGTATGCATGTCTAATATTATTTGTAGAATTAACTAGTTTAATATGTAATAGTTCAAAATATCTTTAGCCTAGATTCTTCTTCTTCTTTTTTTTATTTATTTTTTATTTTTACAGTTATTTAAAACAAGATTCTATTCTAACTAACATGAGAGATGATATAATTATTTTAAAACAAACAAATTGATAAAATATAGTAATGATCTTGATTTGAAATTTTGAAAACCGAAATAAATAATTACGTTGACGTTTTTTTTAAAAAAATATTAAATTTCAAATGTTTTTTTCTTTCGAAAATGATGAAACCTCTCATCCATGCTAGTACATCCCCTCACTGTTTTTCAAAATGTTGTGATTTGAAAAAAGCAAATCATAAAGATTTTACCTACGCGTCTGCCAAACTATTAATGCCGGTTTTTTGGACTTCAATGTTTGTATTGGGAGCTGAAATGTTGTTTCGAACACGCCAGGCAAAGCACTTCGAAGTCCATTGCTCGAGCCTCTATATCGCCCCAGTTCTCCGTCGACCGCCTCAGTCGAGTTCCTCCATCGTTTCACCTCTGTTCTCGGGCATTTTTGTTCTCCATTGACCATCCTCCTCAAATTAGGGATTCGACCTTCCTCTCGACAACTCCTTCAAAAGAATTCGTTGCCCTCCAAATAGGGTGAGATTTAGAGTTTAAGTTGCTGACTAGAATCCCTATTTTGTAGGGATTTGTATGCTGGTTTAATATTCCACGTACATTTTTTTGTAACATTGCATCTACTTTTAACATAGTGGACTCGCCTGCTAAATCTGGGATGTACATCTCAGTACGTGTCTAGATGATTTCCACCAGCATACAATAGTCACTGTACATCCAGTCATCCACTGAACATCCCTATAATCCTTCAGTATTATAGTCTTTTCTTAGTTAGACCCGTCTTTATATAGTGATATGTTTATGCCTTTTGAATTTTCGTCCAATTTGAGACTTTCCTTGATCGACTATATCGGTAGGGCTATGGGGGTGCTACAAGTGATCTCAACTATGACTGTATTGTAGTTCGAGTATATATCTCTCTCATCCCAATTTCTATTAAACACGATCGTAACTGGTGTAACCTCCATTGGCAATTATCAAAGGTTGCTCTTTACGCTTGAAAGGTGACATGGAAGACAGTAGGATGACTATGTTGCAATTTGGTGAAAATGTGAGAATCATAAAACGTAGCAGAATGTTGTGAACATATGAAGACAGTTTTTGTCTCCCACTTTTTTTTGGATATAGAAACGTGGAATTGGCAGCTAATTCACTAAAAATGAAATTTGGTGAAGATGTCACAATTAAGGTCATGAAAGGTTGAAAGTGATGTGATGAGTGGCTAAGATGAAAGGTAAGGTTGTTAAAATTAGATATTGTTGAATTTAACTTGAAATTATGTTATTAGAATAGAATTTGTTGAGCAATTTGTTGAGCCTTTTGTTGTTAAAAACAGTTTTTAGTCCTAAAATGGTGGGAGTGAGGGTATTTCGAATAGTTAATTAATTTAGAATGTGAGGAAACTAAATAATTGAAAATGGTATAAATGGTACAAATTGTTTATCACTCCTCCACCATATCAAAAGTAGACACTCATTTTAATTCCATCCCATTTAGACATTTACTTAAATATTTTTCCAAAAAGTAGACATTTTGTACCATTTTTCCAACATTCAATTAGTTTTTAGTCATTTCGGCTGATAGGCCTTCAATCAGTTTGCTGATAACCTTCAAATTAGCTGACCCCGATATCACTTCCTCTCTCTTCCTAATTTTTTGACGATGAACAACTTTTTTGACGATTTTTCGAAGAGCTATAACTTTTGATTCTGAAATCCATTTGGTGTGATTTTTGTTGGAAACTGACTCAGATTCCATTTTCTCTCTCTTCTTAACTTTTTGGTGATGAAAAACTTTTTCGGAAAGGGATAAAATGAGAATTTTAGAAAAAGGAATTCAAAATATGCAATAAACTTTTTTTTTAAAGCTATAATTATAATGAACATCTTGCTATCTAGGATAAAATTCCTTAAGCTTATTGATTTAGCAACATATTCTATTAAATTTTGACAATAATATTTCGATTAAATCATTATAAATTTTAGAATGCAAAGAATATATTGTTATCTGTAAATTTATGGATTGAGTTGTTTACATATTCAAAGTAAAGAAACTAATTTATTATAAATCAAAGTTCATGAACCAAAAGAATTATAATTATGATTGATCTTATAGCCAATAGAGTCGAGAATTCAAACATTACGGGTTAATTATTATTATTATTATTTTATACAACAATATTAAGGGAAGAGAGATTCGAGTCTCTAACTTCATAATTATTAGTTTGTCTAAGATGTCGATAGAGTTCACTTCGCAGGTCTAATTATTTATCACTACACCTAACTAAAAATTAATTTTTAATAAATTTTCTTGACAGTCAAATATTGTAGAGATGTTTTTTTTTAAAGAAATTGTCTTAGAACTAATTCATGAGAATAGAAGAAGTGGATGAAAATTTTAACTTATAAAATTTTATCTATTAAAAAAAATAATAAGGAAAAAAAGAGTGAAGAGGGAGTTATTTTCAGTCAATTTGCTTAAGTACCTAATGGCAGGGGTTTGTGGTGAAATTATGATGAGGCAAAAGCCCGAAAGGGATGTCTGGATCACTCAAGCGGTAACCCAAATGGGCTTTACAACCACTTCCTTAACGCTTGTGCTTCACACAACTTCACACTTCATGCACCCTCATAATCTCCCACGCTTTAACACACCTTTCATCAATTTAACTACAATATAAATTATTATTGTAAAAAATTGACCTATTAATGTAAATGTAGTTTTCATCTATCATAATTCTTTTAAATTGGTCAGCAAGAACATTAGCTAAATGATAGTGGTATTGGTATATTCTTATGACAATGAAGCCATAAATTCGAATCTCACTTTTCTAATTGTAGTTCAACTAAAAAAATTTCTCAAACTTAGTGGGGGTAAAACCTTAATGAAAATGTTAGTTCAAAATTTACAATAAAATGGTTAAAGGACATAAATCTAACAATTCAACTAGTTCATTTTTTCAACTCACTTTTTTCTTTGTATGTAATTGGATTATGAATAAATAATTTGATGCAGTTAAAGAGTAATAAATCTGTTGACATTTTTTAAATTCGATGCACGACGTAGAGCTTGTCGCAATAGTTTTTGCATTCAAGAGACATTACCTATATAAAAGAGGATTTATATTTTCACGAATCACATAGAGTCTTAAGTACTTCTTTACTCGTAAGAAGTTGAAAATGAGGAAGAGGAGGTGGCTTGACTTAGTCAAGGATTACGAATGTAAGATTTTGTACTACTCGGGTAAAAGGAAAACATTGTAAGAGATGCTCTTAGCAGGAAAACGCTGCACTATGTGGCGTTGTTGAGTTCTCACAAACTCCTTTATTGAGAGAGATGAAGCAGACCAACATTACAGTGATGTTGGGAGAGGTTACCGTCATGGTAGCCCAACTAACAGTTCAACCGACAGTTAGACAAATAGTTATAGTTGGACAATCGAGTGACCTTAAGTTGGTCAATATAGTACCCAAAGTTTAGACAGTTGGTGATTGACTTTTCAATTGTTCTTGATGAAGGTTTGTTGTTCAGAAGACTACACTGTGTGCCATCAAACGCATGACTAAGAGCCGAGTTGTTATTTGAGACTTACAATTCTGTATTTACTTAGCACTATAGAGGTACCAAGATGTATCAGGGTCTTAACCAGAGCTTGGTTGGAGAATTGAGTTCGGAGTGAGCTTTGAGAGAACAAGAATTGGAATTCGATTTCTTGGTGATAGAAGAAGTTTTCGTTCGCAACTGATGCTCATAGCATTATCAACTTTGTAGTTTTTTTTTTCTTCTCATTTTACTTTCCATTTTCTTTACTTTATTCCATTTGCACTTTTGATTTCAAATAAGAACCTTAGTTTTTAGTTTTAAGTTGAGCTTGTTAGTTTTCGTATTGAAATTCAATTCAAGTTGAAGTTTCTGTTTTATGAATATGTTTCACATTGTCTCTTTAAATTCCAATTCTATCTTATTTGATTTTTGTTTACCTCGATTGAATGTCTATCGCATTTATCACTTTATTTTATGTTTGTCATAAATCGATGATGAATTAAACTCATTAGGTATATGATAGGGGATAGGAATGTAGGACACATTTAGTAAGGGTAAAGGAAGATATGAATTCAATCATGATAGTTGTTTAATTAAGCATGGGCTACTGACAATCTACTTGTTGCTTGCTCAAAGTTATCACCGAGAGAAGAAGTGATGAGAAATCTACTAGATCATAGGCCTCAGTTCAATGTCGGGTCTCCTGCATGTTTAGGGAGAGTTTAGAGATAATCATCCAGCTGAATTAATTTAGTAATGTTGGTTTTGAATGAGAATTTGAGCCTTTGTGAGTGTATTTCGAGAGAAAACCTTAAGACACAGTGTAGTGTGGAACTTCCTTCTTACTAATAACTTACCAGAAAAAAATGCTAGACGCATCCCTGAACCTTAACTCGAGCCTTATCTTTCAGAAGTCATCTTCATTATTTTCTGTTCTTAGTTACCAAAACTATTCACATTTTGTTCACTGTTAGTTTAGTCTGCATGTATTAGCATGTAACAGCCCGACCCATCGCTAGCCAAGATATTGTCCGCTTTGACCCACTGGCCTCACGGATTTGTTTCTCCCCCAATGGGGAAAACGCGTCTTGCTAGGACAAGGTATCCACACCCTTTATAAGGAGTGTTTCGTTCCCCTTCCCAACCGATGTGGGATTCCCCTTTGGGTTTCCACCTCCCCTTAGAGGTCCAGCATCCCGATGGACCCGGCACACCTGCCCAATGCCTGGCTCTGATACCATCTGTAACAGCCCGACTAGAAACCCAGAGGGGAATTCCACATCGGTTGGGAAGGAGAACGAAACACTCCTTATAAAAGGTGTGGATACCTTCTCCTAGCAAGACGCGTTTTCCCCATTGGGGGAGAAACAAGTCCGTGAGG
>JBBMKA010005183.1:0-11887 GCA_037833695.1 Sechiopsis laciniata | reverse complement strand
GCGCTGAACGAACAACCCACTAAATATACCTCTTGGTCGGAGCAGGTCGCGAATAAGGTCGAGCACGGGTCATGGATCAGCGCACGGGTCAGAATCGGGTCGCCGAATTGGAGCGCTGATGGTTATGGGGTGCGATTATGGGCCGGGATCCTCGGATCGGTGGGGTATGAGTTCGGGATTGACGCTTAACATAGTTGGACGACTGGATCCAGGCGCAAATCGACAGACCCGAGGAAGGTTTCGATGTGGCTCTTCGCGAAACTGGAGTAGAGACGACGAAATGGAAACGGTCATGCGCGAATGGAATCGCAAGGATGACGGCGGCTTCACGGCTCGGGTTGGGCGCGAATTGAGCTTCGCAGTGACGACCATGAAAGTTCCGGCGATCTAAGGCGGCGGTGGGGATGTTTTGCATGGAAGAAGAAAACAAAGAGAGAGGGGATTTGCACGTTTCATTACAAAGATGAGAAGACAAATGGCAGTTACCTTCTCTTATAGAAAAATAATAATAAATTATAAAAGAAGTGAGAGAAGCCATTTGAGAAATGAAAAGGTGAGGTTGAGATTTTGGCTTTTCAAAACTCTTGGAGTTTTAAAGATATATATTAATATCAAAACCAAATAAGTTACATTGTATAATTGAACCCCCAATTAAATGTTAATTTTAATTAACCCAGAAACAACCATCAATTAAATATTAGTCTCTAAGATAATTAATAATTACAAACTAACCTTCAAATCACAAATTATTAAAGATACTCATTATATACCAAAATTCTCATAATTTTAGTACGAACAATAATATGGGATTAAAATTATAAATAATGCTTAGAAAATCTTGGGTCGTCACAAAAATATAGAAGGCTAGTTGGTAAGTTGATTTATTTGACTATTTTTAGACCTTATATAATATTTACAGTTAATAAGCTTAGTCAATATGTATCCTCACCCTTCAAAGAGTATTTTTGTTGCTATAGATCATTTAATTAAATACTTTAAAGGAAGCCTTGAAAAATGTATTTTACTCTTACTAACTATGTCTTTTACTTTGAAGGCTTCAATGGATTTTGATTAGGCCTCTTGTTTTGACATAAGAAGACCCAATTCTGGTTTTTAAATTTTTTATGGAAATTCCTTAGTTTCATGGAAATCCAAGCTATCAGCAAAGACAAAGTATAGAGCAATTGCAGTTGTTACTTATAAATTCACTTAGTTATCATATCTTCTTAAAGATCTTGGAATAGAGACAACCAATCCACCTATTCTATATTGTGATAGTGTCTCAGATATACATCTTGCTTACAACCTGATATTTTAAGTGAGAACAAAACATATAGAGCTCGATTATCACTTCGTTAGAGACAAGATTGCCAATGGATTCATAAAGCTGCTTTCAATACAGAGCAAACATCAACTGCAGATTTGCTTACAAAGGCTTACCAACTTCAGAGTTTTTTCCTCAATGTTGCAAGCTAGGCTTAATTGATATTTTACACCTACCTTGAGATGAGACACTAGAATATCATAAAGGGACATTTAAGTCATTTATAATTAAGGATATATTTGTAATTAACTAAAGTTTATTATTTTTAGGTATTTCACGCTTCTTTGTAAGCTCTCAACTTATTTTCTACAATGTACTTTTTCTTTATCAATGTTCAAATAATATAGCAAGTTCTTCTGAGTTTTCTTCTTCTTTGCAGGATTCATAAGTTGATTCTCAGTTAATAATAACAATATTATTATTATTATTTATTTGTCAAATTAAATAAAAATTAACTCCAAACCAAAGATGATAAGGCCCATTTAGGAGTAGGATAAGGAATAGTCAATTTTATTAGGAGTAGGATAAAGGAATTACCAATCCTATTAGGAGTAAGATAAGAATATTAGACTATAAATAAGAGAGAATAGGGAGGTAAGGATACATCGAGAAGTATTGAGATATTGAGTATCTAGGGCTTGAGAGTGATCTCAAGATCGGGAGGGTCCAAGTACCTTTAACACTTGTGTTAATTAGTATATTTATTATCTTTTTATTTAAATATATATATTTGGTTCTTATCAATTTGGTATCAGAGCATTCGATCTAATGGATATTGATGGGATTATCAACCAGAGGCATAAAGAAGGTTTTTTTAAGCTACGGCAAGAAAAGTGGCGAATGACGTGGTGAAGTCAATCGACTCTATTCAAAACTCGCCAAGAAAAAGTTGCAGGTATGAGAATGGAAGGGGAAGAGCACTTGGCCGAAGTTAAATGAGAAAAAGTTGCAGGATTGACAAATTATGCAAAAGTAGATGAGGAGGAGAATAAATCGATCCATGAAATCACTTTTTTGGAAGAAAAAGATAAAAAAAATAGAGAATATCATTCATCAACCCAGTATTTCATCAATAAAGGAGGACAAGTAAGAGATCAAGAAATATCTGGTCGAACACGAAAATAAAGAAGATAGAAAAGTGGAAGAATTTTTTATTTGGACTGACTTCGAGAGAGAGAATGTTATAGTGAGTTGTAATACTTGGCATAGTATTCAATAAAAAGTGTGAAGAATTTTTACCTCTCGTGTGATTTTTTCTTTGCGTTATACCAATTTTGGCTGAATACAAAAGACAAAAAGCGTTGGAGAAATAGGAGGAGGAGAAGAAATTAAATCAAGAATCCATTTGCTTGGTTAAAATAGATCAAGAAGATCAACAATACGAAAAAGAAAATATAAAGGTGGAAAAATCCTTGATTAAGGATGATTTCAAGAGAGAAGAAGAGGAAAAAGAGGCAAGGCAAGAAATCGTTGGGGTTGAATATGAAGATAACAAAATAATATTAGTGGCAAAGTCCGGGAAAGAGAATGTGGTGAAGAAATTAAGGCAAGAAATCATCATGCTGGAAAAGAAGGATCAAGGAGAGTTGAAAAACATATTTGAACATTGTATTACAAGGGAAAATAACAGATTTTTAGAGAAAAAAGAGGTTCGATCTGAAACATGGTCAAAGGTGGAAATTTGACAATTAAAGATGTTGACAAAAAAGAAAAGCAAGAAATAACGATGGAGAGCTTTGTCCAAGAAGATGAAAAGCATCAAGAAAATGGAGAAAGTAAAGTTTTGGGGTTATCACATAAGACCCAAATCTGGGTGCAGCCACCTCCTATCACCCATCGTCCCCATCTTCAGTCATAAGAAATATTTTAATAGTTTATTTTTTATTATTCTTTTGTAATAAACATCTTGAGGACAAGGTGTATTTTGGGGGCCGGATAATAATAAGGCCCATTTAGGAGTAGGATAAGGAATGGTCAATCCTATAGGAGTAGGATAAGGAATTACCAATCCTATTAGGAGTAAGATAAGAATATTAGACTATAAATAAGAGAGAATAGAGAGGTAAGGATACATCGAGAAGTATTGAGATATTGAGTATCTAGGGCTTGAGAGTGATCTCAAGATCGGGAGGGTCCAAGTACCTTTAACACTTGAGTTAATTAGTATATTCATTATCCTTTTTATTTAAATATATATTTGGTACTTATCAAAAAATGAAGATTAATTTTACCATTTAGGTTAAAATATTATTTTGGTTATTGTAAAAAAAGAACTTTGGTGCTTGTTCTATTTTTATCTTTGAACTCTCAAATGTTTGGTTATTAAATCTCTAAATTTTGGTGTTTATTCAATTTTATTAATTCATGAACTTTCCATTAGCATCTCTTTTTCTTTTAGATTTTAAATATCTAATTTTAGTACTATGTACTTTTCAAAAAGATCAAAATTAATGTAAATGTTAAAATCCATGAGGTTAAGTTTTCCATTAGAATGAGAAGAATGAGAAAATTTTTTTTTCTTAGTGTTCCAAGGCCTTGTCATAACTAATAACGACATCATGTTTCTTTCAAATGTACTCCACAACGTCACAAGGACAACATTGGTTCAAATTGTTAGTGTTTTTTGAGCTATCTATAAATAGTCAACCGAGTAATAACCTAATTACCTAAAAAATCAAACTTATTATGAATACAGTCAAACAAGTTCATTTTACATTTATATCTTTATCTTTAAGTGCAACTTACTCATTTAAGGAATAAGTTGCTTATGGTTAAATCACAAACCAGTATAATCTCGAACAAAATAAGAGTCATACACCTTTTGTTCAAGCCTTAGAATCAGTCCTTAAGAAAATTACTCATCTATGTCCACACAACTAAAGAAGAAGCGAATTCCATCTTGTGACGTTACATTTCCAACTACTTACTACGAAAATCGCCTAAAGGCATATTGAATCAGTGCCATTGGCTATTCTCACTCATTCACATCAAATGACGCTATCATAAGAACGAGTGTGCATCTCACTCAGATTTCAGATAAGATCTGCATATGATATCATCCTAGTGAAATATTAACCTTCATTTATAATGGAATTACTTAGACATATCAAGTATTTCTGGTTGAATCTTATACAAACTCTTTACATAGATACCCCTACTTACATGTCTCCACATCAATGAGTCATTTGCAACTCTTGCAAAGTGGGCCGTATCAACAGTGTTATGAGAACGAGGAGCTCAATCACGAGTCCATATATTGTAGACTACTTTAGGTTATTGACTTGAATAAAGATCCACTCCTATCACCAACATACTATTCAAGTTTTAATAATAATAAGTTTAGGTTTCACGCCATTAATCTAACTAATGCGTTTGGTTTGGATAATGAGAATTAAATAATAATTTTAAAAAAATAATAACTCTTTATTAATTTACAACCGAGATAATAAATGTTCTTTTATTCAAAGCTACTAAGCCTTTACGACATTGACCCTAACATCTTATGAAGAGCGTCTATCATCTCTAAAACAGTTCCCATGCTCTTGAGCTTTTTAGCCAAGATGTCCGAGACCCTTGCCAAAATATAGAAGCCTTCTCGTTAGTACCATGCGAACGATCATGCACCTCAAGAATATTTCTACGGCATTGGCTATTGGTTTTAGAGGACTATACTTCATTTGAACAAATTTATTTTTATCCACGAAAAGAACAGTTTTAATGTTGTATTCCCATTTGACGTAGTTGATTGCAATTTGGTTGTGTATAACGAGCAAAAATAAATTCTAAAGCTAAGACGTATTGCTAAGTCTTATGCCTTAGAATAGCGTTCACTCAAGTATACGTGGTCGAGTTGCAACAAGTGATAAGTAATTTTTATAAATTCTCCTCAGAGATTGATGTCTAAAATTAGTCTTTTTAACTTAAGAGTCATACGGAAAATGTAAATACAATGGGTGGTTTGTTGTTTTGATTTAATATCCTATGATGCAAAACTTAAATAGGGTTAGGTTGAGAATATGGATGTGAATGATGCTAATCATGCTTTTACGATAAGAGAAATTTCATGCTTCCATACTTATAATGACTACTTCCGCATTCATTGATTTATGACAAACCTAGCTCCCGTTGCGATTCTTAATACTTGACTCAGGGCAACGCATGCATTAGTAAGATTATTCCTAACTCTTCGAACAATGCTTGAGATCTCGCATCGACCTAATGTAACCTGTTGTGACCTTCCATCAGTTCTCTCTTTCGAGTTTGCAGATGGTTAGCATATGTGGGTAGTTAATCGACACATACTTATTATTTAAAGAGCATAATAAATACTTACCTGCATTCCTAACATTCATCCTACATACATTTTATAACCAGTTGCCCCCTAACTTAGTGAAACATAATTAGAGGACACACAAGAAAGAAAACATGAAATAACATTACGAAATGGTTTCAACTACACAGTCTACAATCTACTCCTGATTACGAATAAAAGATAGCAATAAGGAAATGATGTAGTTGTTGTAGATGTGCGAACTCCTTGTCATCGAATACCACGAATACCTCCTCTTTGTTTACTACAAATGGCAAAATGACTCTAGGGGCGAACTGACCTCCTAGGATTTCTCATGCTCCTTGTATATGACTGAGTTACTGGGATAGCAAGTTTGGAATGTTCTTTAATGTCTTCAATTTCACTTGGATTTTTGCAGTGACTTGATTCTTCGAATGCGATATTTTCTTCAGGTTGTGGTGGCTTTCTGCTATTTCAATCACTTTGCTCCATTGCAGCATTGTCTTCAGCTTCTCAACCATGCACGGCAAAAATATTCATTTGTGCACTTAATTATTCTCTTTTACTTCGAAACTGTGATGTTGTATTCCTTAATGCCTAAATGTGAATGCGTAATGGATTTATATATTTTTTGTCTATATTTTAGCTTCTACTTAATTCAATTGCCTAAAAAATCTTAAGAAATGCTTAAGTCAGTTGCACGAATTATGCCCTATTTAAGAGCTATCAGTAATTTTTCCCATTTAATTTGTCCATTGACATTATTGAGAATGGTGTTTTAGATATTTTACTGAAAAATAAGAAAAAAGAAATGACTCTTTGTTTTAATTATAGTTAATCTAAGGTTTTGACATTTGATAAATTCATTTTGAAAACTTTATAAGTTAAAAAATCCGAGATAGCCCTACAATAAAATTATGTCATGGTGCATTCAATGGTTTAGAGCTAGTGTCATCGTAGATTAGTCAAATATTCCTCCACTGGCTTGAGACCATCTTAACCAAATTGTCAATACTATAATAACTCTTATTTCTGACATTTAGTTACCATTTTTTGATCTAGAACTTCATTAAAAACCTTTAACAGTACCTTGAAAGTGCAACCAACTATTTCGAACCAATAGACTTTTTCTCAAACATGTGTCATTGTAAGAGCGGTCAGTTGTCAATAAAAGTCATAGTCCTATCCTTTCTGGGAGCTCGTTTTGATATTAACTCTAGAAAACACCTTAAAAAAGCTTGTCGCAAGAGTACCACGAAGTCCGCTCGAATCTCACTTCGCAAGTTTATGGTGAAGATCATATGACCAGTTGTGACTGATCATGTTTTCACTAACTATTTTGATTTAGGATTTCCTCTCACTCAGAAGAAATAGGATAATCTCATTCGTCTAAACCATAATCTTCTATTATATATATTATGAGCCTACTCAATTAAACATCTATATCTTTCAACCATTTCAACTTCTATATAGTGTTCTCAAGTTGATGTGTTTCCTAAATTGTCATCTTAAATACCCCTTCTTTGACAGAACCTTCCTTAGGCAGAATTTTCTTTTCACCATTCGTCATTTAGTTACATTGAACTTTATTAACTATTGACTAAATATTTAAATAAATTAGTATGTAATCCTATTAGTATCTAATTCACTTCATTCTAGAATTCAGGCTCTACCATTTTTAAAACTCATTTTAAAAGATTACATTCATTTTTAAAATAAATTTAAATGAATATTTTGGGTTCCTTTTTTAAAACACATTTTTCAAAATGATAAAAATCCAAAATAACATTCAACATAATCTATAAATAAATAACAATTATTTATCAATAAAAATCTAATATGCTCCATAAATTACTTAAGTCAATTCTTAATTTATATATATACTAGAAATCCCACATACCATGACTATAATTTATAGTCATGAACACTTTTCATGACTAAAAATAAGAGTCGTAGTATCCGGTGTCATGAAAAGTTCAACCATGACACTATAGTAAAAATGTCATAGTAGAACCAGTTATGACACAACATTATAGTCATGGATGAATCATAAATGACAGAGATATACACTTATGAGTTATGACAATTTATTATAGTCATGGTTTACCCATTAATGACACATATACATAATTATAATCAAGCCA
This sequence comes from Sechiopsis laciniata, assembly GCA_037833695.1. Taxonomy (NCBI): domain Eukaryota; kingdom Viridiplantae; phylum Streptophyta; class Magnoliopsida; order Cucurbitales; family Cucurbitaceae; genus Sechiopsis; species Sechiopsis laciniata. Next base: position 4,128 of record JBBMKA010005183.1, on the reverse strand, counting down.
TTTACGACATATTATTTTAATCATTCTTTTCAAATTTTTTTTTAATTATGATAGATCTTTTAATGACAAATATTCATAGTCATGATTGAATCATTTATGACATTATATTATAATCATGGTTGATCCATTAATGACACACACACACACACACACACATATATATATATATATAGCCATTAAAGAAGAATTAACGACACTATCAAGTTGTCATGATCAAGTCATTTATGTCATTATATTATAGTCATGGTTGATCCATTTGTGACTATTTATTTATGTCATATTATAAGTTTGCATGGCATTTTTTGTCCCTATTTACACCTTACTTTGTTTGTATTTTTACCTATAAAGAAAGATTTAAAATATACAACCATGAATCAAAACAAAAAACATTTCAACAAATATCATTTCATATATAACTTAAACAATTTGTACATTTTACTTGAACAAAAAAATTTCATGTCAATAACAATACAATTGATAATCCTTAAAATATCTACAAAATGTTTGAAATTAGAAAGTCCACAACCTCGGATAGCTCTCAAATAGAGCATAATTCGGGTTGTTTACTTAGGCATTTCTTAGAGTTTTTAGGGCAGTTGAATAAGATAAAAGCTAAAATATGTACGAAAAAGATAGACATCATACACATCCACATTTAGGCATTAAGAAAGCAGCATCACATTCTTCAAGTAAAAAGAGAGCAATAAATACACTAATGAATGCATTTTACATGCAGGATCGAACAGCTGAGGCAATGCAGCATTGGAGCCAGGTGAATTAAGCAGTGGGAAAGCAGCTACGACACCAAAAGCGCAAAAGAAGTTACTGCACTCAGAGGAGCCTGCCACTGCAGAAATCTAGAGGAATCAAATGAGCAAAAAATTTAGAGGAAAGTAAAGATATTCTTGAATGTTCGAAACGTGACTCCCAAGTAACCTAGGCATATATAAGGAGAGTCAGAAACCCTAGAACGGTGGCTTGCCTCAGAAGTGATTCCGCCGTATAGAGATGAAGTTTGGGAGATGTTCGAGAGATCTGATGACAAGGAGTTCTCAACTCTAAAGCAGCTGCCAACCTTTATTATTCGCCATTTATTTTCTTTTGTAGTATAGGAGTAGATTATAACATAAATAATTTCTTGTAATGCAATCTCGTATTTCTTTATCTAAGCATTACTTATTTATTACTATGTTTCACTAGTTAGAGGCATTTGGTTGAGAGATGAATGTAGAATGAATGTCAGGAATGCTAGTGAGAAATGCCTTTATCATGTTGAATTAAAATATTAAGTATGTGTCGATTAGCTACCCAAGTATGCTAGCCGTTAGTGATCTCGGGAGAAGGAATTACCAGAAGAGTCCAGCATGATACGCTAAGTCAACACAAGAACTCTTGTATAGTTTGAAAGAGTTAGGGATAACTTTTAGTATTGCATACGTTGCCCAATGCTAAGTATAGAGAATCAAAGCAGGAGCTAGATTTGCTATAATTAAATGAGTATGAAAATAGTCATTAGAATAGGAAACCATGAATGCTTACTCACTGCAAAAGCATAACTGATGTCTTTCACATTTACTCTTAACTTAAGCCATATTGAGTTTTATTTTATAGAATTTCAAACCAACCAACACCCATTGCTTTTATATTTTCTGTTTGACTCTTAAGTTAACAAGACTAATTCTAGACATCAATCCCTATGGAGATCGATATTAAGTACTTATCACTTGACTGCATCTTGACCACGTATACTTGCATGAAGCGATTCTGAGCGTAGGATTTAGAGAAATCTTATACTTGAATTACTATAACTATGTTATACCATGGGCGTTATCGCAAGCAGCATCACAAAGAAGTGTTGTACACTATCCCTTATATGAAGTATATGTGAGTTGACAACTAGCACGATAATTGTAGAAGCAAACGATCTTCACGTTGAATAAATTATCTACACAATTTAGTAATAAAACTTTAAATTAAAAGTTGTAATTAAGAATAAAAGTATTCATAATATACTTAATATTCATATCAAATAGCAATCATACATTTGATCTACAAACTAAACTTCATGCAAATGCCATACAACACCACTCCAAAAACTAAGCTAGGAATGATAAAACTTTTATTATGGGTAAATTTTCCAAAACATCTTGCCTCTTTACTATTTTAAGATTAGAATTCAAATGTAAAGTATTCATAAGAATTTAGTATTTGCATCTCATTTTATATTCTTTCAAATGAGGTACACCACTCTAAAGTCTAAATCTATTTCTTATCAACCACTTTGCAAGTAAATGAATCAAGATAAAAACATAATTAGTTTACACCAAAAGCTTCATGAGATAGAGAGAAAAGAATCTCACAATTGGATAACAACACATAATTAAATTCTAGGTCTCACAACCTAAATCGATCAATCAATTCACATGTTTATGTAGCATATAATACACCACTTAACCATATAGTAAGAGCAACCTGCTATTCCACATAAAAAAAATATTACAATATCCAACGTACGTTACTCACCACAACGAATGTATTTAATTAAAATACCTAAATATTTATAACCATTCACAAGCATAATTGAATCCTAAAGAGAACGTATTCATAACTACTTACCTTCTAAAGAGGCTTAAACAAAAAACCATAGCAAATCTCGAAAATAAGTTTCAAAGTACCTAAATAGATTTAAACACACCTCAAAATTAACAACCAAAGAATCTAAGAGCAAAACAACCCAAAACATCATGAACCAACTTCTTAAGCTAAACACAAAAACCCAAAACATGCTCAAAAAGCTAACTCAAAGTTCATGATTATATGCTTAAATTAAAAGCTTTAATTCAAATTAAATATAGGTGTTCATCTTACCAAAATAGGTTAGGGCTCAATGAACGCTAATCCAATTGAGTTGCTTACAACAATTATGCTTGTACCTATTTTTTTATGGTGAGATTTTAATATGTATGACATACTATATGCAACATACAATTTCTTATATGATTTAAATCATACATTCAATGGATATTTAAAATAAAAGTAATAAAGATAAAATTTTGGCACATTCCTAGGAATTTGAAACATAAATATTCTACAATATTACAAAAGATTCACCAAGACATATATTGACCTTCAATATCTTAATCTTCGAGGTTGAATTTGAAAGATAAAAAATTTTGATATCTCATAAAATCATAAATTACCATTTAGATTATCTTTAAAAATATTTTTGAAAATACCTTTTGGTGAAATCTAAATAATTTTAAATCTTAACATTGTATTTTAAATCATAAGATTTTCATTTAAATTTTCTTCCCAAATAATTGTAACGTCTCCTATATTTTGAAAATGGATGTCAAAATATTTCATTCCTTATATGAGTTAATCAATTAATTGCAAACAAATTAATTATATGTGGCATAATCTAATTATTTTATCTTATACAAATTCTTTCTGAAAAAAGTTTGGTAAGTAAAATGAAATAGCAAAATCTAATTACGTTCTCTTTCCTTAATTTAAAATGGGTAGAAATTTTGTTTAAAACTCTTAAAGATATATATAATTTTGATTTCCAAATATAGAATAGCAAAACCCAATGTAAAATAGGTTTCAACATTTTCTCTTTTCTTGGATTCACAAGCCTAAAGCAAATTTTCTTTAAAGTTGTTTTTTTTAAAGACAAATTCATTCATCAACCAAAAAAATCCTTGATCATCCTCCAAAAAGGAGTCAACAATATGAGAAGATTCTCCCTTAAAAAATTAACTATCTCCTTCATAGAAGATGAAGAGATCTGCCAATACAAAAGTAACTAAGAGTTTTTTATTTGATTAGAATATCAACCACCCTATTATATGACATATTAAAATGGGATATATTCACAATTCCTAACGAATAGATTACACAATTGATATCAACAATGATATTATAGAGTTCAGTAAAATTTAGGAGCTACCAATAATAGATTTTATAACCTCTGAAGCATTAGATTCCATCAGAATTAGGGAAAGTATCTGGATCTTTTGATAAGGCACCCCTAATTCTCAGCCCAAATATCCAAGCTTATAATGAAGCAAGAACCCTTGAATTAAGAGATTAACACCTCCTTATGGATTTGGGAACAATCAAGAG
>JBBMKA010005182.1:0-42584 GCA_037833695.1 Sechiopsis laciniata | reverse complement strand
AGTTCTGCCACATAAATTTTCTTCATAAACTACAGCTCTTTAACTTTCGCTTATCACTTTTAGCCTTGCATGCTTTTAAAGATATTTTTCCGAAGTTGAGACGTTGAAAGGAATCGGAATGCTCTCAGCATTATGGCTACTAGCCCTAGTTCCCAAAGGCTTTTCTTTCTTTACACAGCTCGGCTTTTTACCTTATTACAACACTGGGCCTTTGGCCTTATTACAGCTCGACTTTTCTCACTATTCACTATTTTTGAATGCTTGTGGCATTGATTTTCTAACATTTTTCTCAAAGATGCTTTTCGCATTTTATTGGCATAGCTTAATCAGAATGCTTTGGTTTTTGTTTTGAATTTGAATTGAAATTTTGCTATACTAGCTTGCCCTCACCCCCAGACTTGAAATCTTCATTGTCCTCAATGAAGGTGAGACTTAGTTCCCCTAAACTCAAGGCTTTCAAGATTTCAAGCGAAATGCTTTAAGTTTTCAGATTTAGCATTTTAGAGCTCTCTTATTTCCTTGCTCCGATCAGGGATTAATTCCTTGTTAGATTCGAATTATCTTGAAAGGCATACTCAACTAAAGGCTTAAAGCTAAGCTAAGTCTATAGTTTGCTCGGGAAATTTCTAAAGCAGAACACCATGCAAAGAATACCGGGATTTGACTATTGATAACAAAATTCTAATAAAGAGGCAGGATAACTAAATGCTGCTGCCAACAACATGATATATTCAAACCGACCAGCAAAAAACTAAGAATAACAAAACCAGATATCAATTTAACAAAATAAACATAAAAAACAAAGAAACAAAGGACAGAGACTTTCATCAAAACTGGGAACTGGAACTTGAAGCGGCTTGATCAACTTCTTGGCTTTCTTTAGGGGGGGATCCAAGGTTAGAGCAACTCAACTGGGAACTCAGGAAATTGAGACTCCCCCATCAACTCCGCATTTCGCCAAAGCACACTATCCTATCCTTGAACGTATTTCCAAAAGGTACGAAGCTGGCCGACCGCATGATTGCAAACTTCTTCGTGAGCTTTCTATCGAGCCAAAATCTCATCAATGCCAGAAACAATGCCTACCGCCGTTCCGCTGTGCACAACTCTTGCTCGCGCTTCTGGAGTTGCATACGCCGATCTAACTAGAAGCAGCTTATCTTCAGGTAGTGGTTGAACCCTCTATCACATACAAAGCCTAGTGATCATATAAGGGAAGAACAACTTCCTGTCCTTTTTGTTAATACATCTCTTGATTTCACCGGCGATGATCTGCCCCACATCAATGCTTCACCCTTCAAGAATAGCATAAACCAGCAAGGCTCGGCTACGAATCACCTCAGTTAGATGCGTCGTTGGTATGATACTTGTGCAAATGAAATTCATCCAACAATGAGCCTCAGCAGTCAGGTATGATGCGAGCATAGTCTTTATGCCCTTCTCAATTTTCCACTTAGCCCCAGACGCTCAACAAATTCTCCGATGGCTTCTTGATAGCTTTGTTGAACTCGGCATTTAGGATGTTTTCCAACCACAGTAGCTCGTTAATCATCATTAAATCCTCTAACCTGACTTTTGAACTCGACTTCTTCGTTGATGTTGCAGTAAAATTCCTTTACCCAATCAGGCCTAGCTGGCTCAGATGGCCTAGTGAACGATTTCCAGTTATGACGCTGCATCTGCTCAACCAGCTTACAGTCGAGACCTTTTCCTGTAAATCCTTGCTCCTGCAGGCATTGCTTACCTGCCATGAAAACAGCCATTCTCACAGCTTTGGCGCTCACCAAATACCCATAAAAAGCATACCAACTATCATCACTCGGCTCAACTTCTTTAGGCTCTTCATTTCTTACAGGCGAAGAGGCTTTCTCTTTTTGCTTCTGACTTTATCTACCTTGGTCTCCTCAGCCGCAGGGGAATCACTTCCTCCCATACTTTCAAGGTCCTCAGGCCTCACCACAGAAATTGGCTCGACCATTTCTTCTTAGATTTCTTCAAGCTCTTCTTCCTGCCTAAACGGCCCCATTTCATCTCAGCCTTCTTCAAACTCTGCTTCCCCAACTTTTTCCAGTTTCAGGAACTTCATACCTTCTTTTCATGGATAAAGGTTCTTCTTCTCCTAATTTCTCCGTTTCACCAGCGACTGCTGCACCCATTTCTTTTATTACTTCATCCCAAATTTTGGAACGCTCTCGCTCTTCCCTCAACTGCTCTTCTATCGCCACATCTTCACCGGTAGGAACTTTTCCTTCCCCCGGAACTTCCTTGCTCGCTGTATTACTTCTTCCGTAGCCTTTTTGACAACAGAATCTTCAACGACTGACTCTGCTTCTTTCTCAGTCTTGATGTTTACTCTGACGTCAACAGCGTCCACATGCATGGTTCGCTCCTCAAGGATCGTTGGCTCGTCACTTCCAGACAGGGATGAGTCATCAAAGAAGATATGCTTGTTTGGTCTTGGGGCCATGATCGCTAGAGGCACTGGAACTTCTTCAACCTCACCAGCTTTGGCACGCTGGGCTCTAGTTCGGGGAGCTGTAGGAATCAAATTTTTGGAGAGAAAATGCACTTGAAAACTAGGGCAAGGGCTCGGGAACAAGGAAGAGGCAAAAGAAGAGAGGAATTACGAATGATGGGGTTGGAGTGATAAAGATGGAAAGAAAAGGGTTAAATATGGCAATGACAGACGCCTAAGGTAACTACCCCTAAAATAGGATGGTTTCAAATTTGAAACCTTGATTTTTGCAACGCTTCAATCCCTGCCGTCCATTTCCAACGATCATGATGATTGCCACGATTAACCCCTTTTTCGCCACGTGTCAGACCTAATGATGCAACCCTTCACGCTTTAATTTTGATTTCTTCAATCAACTACCCCTAAATTACTCTAACTTAATTGCAAAAATAACAAGAAAATAAAAAAATAAAATAAAATCGCAGAGATATTAATGAATCGGAAATATTAGTGCTCAAATAGATGCTTGGAGCTCAAATTAAAGATACCGATCATTCCAATGCTCTAAGCACTTCTGAATTCCTATTCCCTTGAAAGGGCCCACGAGGATTTTTCTTTTCTGAAATCCTCGCCCCAATAATGCTTCAAACGTTGTCCATTTACTATGAATTCACTCTTGTTCTCTTCATTTATCAGCTTGATGGCTCCGCTTGGGTGTACCTGCACAATTCTAAAAGGCCCAGACCACTTCAATTTAAGCTTTCCAGGAAATAGTTTAAATCACGAATTATACAAAAGTACTCGTTGACCAATTTCAAATGCTTTTGGCCTTATTCTTTTGTCATGCCATTCCTTGGTCTTTTCCTTGTATATCTTTGCATTTTTGTAGGCAAACTGTCTGTGCTCGTGTAATTCAAGAAGTTGAGTCATTTTTGCTGGCCCAGCTGAATTCAAGTCAAGGTTAAGTTTTTTAAAAGCCCAGAATGCTCTATGCTCGAGCTCAAGCGGCAAATGACAAAATTTCCAAAAAATAAGCTGATATGAAGACATTCCTAAGGGCGTTTTGAATGTTGTTCTATAAGCCCAAAGCGAATCTTCAAGTCGTATTGACCAATCTTTTCTCGAATGTCCCACAACTTTTTCCAAAATGTTTTGATTTCTCTGTTCGAAATTTTTGCTTGCCCGTTTGACTGAGGGTGATATGGTGTAGCCACTAGGTGCTTAATATTATATTTCATCAGAACATTGGCCATAGCTCGATTGATAAAATGTGTTCCCTCATTGCTCACCACTGCCTTCGGCGTTCTAAATCGTGAGAAAATATTTCTGTGCAAGAACCGAATCACTGTTTTGACATCATTTACTGGGCTGGCAATTGCTTCCACCTATTTTGAAACATAATCCACCGCAACTAGAATGTAAAGATTACCCTTGGATGGTGGGAATAGACCCATGAAGTCGATGCCCCAAACATCAAATAGCTCAACTTAAAAAATGCATGTCATTGGCATCTCATCCCACACCCCAATGTTCCCACGCCGCTGACATTTATCACATGTCTTAGCAAAATGATGAGCATCCTTAAAGACTAAGGGCCAGTATAACCCAGGTTGAAATACTTTGGCGGTAGTTCTCATCCCTCCAAAATGTCCACCGTATGGCACTTCATGGCATTTTTCAAGGATTTTCTCAACCTCATTTTCTGGCACGCATCTTCTAATGATGTTGTCCGCGCATTGCCGAAACAGAAAAGGCTCATCCCAAAAATAAAACTTAACGTCTGCATAAAACTTCTTAGCTTGCTCTTTTGTCAAGTCTAGAGGCAAAATTCCACTAGCATGATAATTAGCAGCATCAGCAAACCAAGGTCCGTTTGCGGCTGACAATGCTGTAATCGCCAACAATCTCTCATCAGGGAAACCTTCCATAATTGGAATGTTTTTGTCAGCTTCATTTGTTTGCTTTAACCTTGACAAGTGATCCGCTACAACATTCTCGCTTCCTTTTTTGTCCTTCACTTCGATGTCGAACTCCTGTATTAACAAAACCCATCGAATTAACCTGGGTTTAGCATCCGACTTACTAATTAGATACCGGATTGCAGTGTGGTCTATAAACATAACTATTTGTGAGCCCACAAGGTAAGATCGAAAATTCTCAAGAGCGAACACCACTGCTAGTAGTTCCTTTTCTGTTGTTGTGTAATTAATCTGAGTTTCATCAACTCGAATGGCTTACTCCAATCTGGTGCTATAATGATTGGTGTGGTGATAAGAGCTTTCTTTAACGTATTGAACGCCTTTGAAAAATCTTCACTGAAATTGTATTCCCGATTAACTTCTAATAATTTGCATAGAGGCTTCGATATTTTTTAGAAGTCCTTGATGAATCTCCTATAGAAACCAACATGTCCCAAGAAGCTTCTAATGCCCTTGACATTTCTCGGGAGTTCCAGCTATTCAATAACTTTAATCTTGGCACGATCAACCTCTATAACTTCTTTTGAAATGCGGTGCCCAGGGACTATTCCTTCCTTCACCATAAAATGGCATTTTTTCCAATTTAGAACTAGGTTTGTCTCCTCACAGCATTTCAGCACTCTTCCCAAATTAAGCAGACATGAATCAAATATTTTTCCAAATACAGTAAAATAGTCCATGAAGATCTCAACAATTTCCTCAATAATGTCTGAGAAGATCTCTAGCATACAACGCTAAAATGTGGCTGGTGCATTGCAAAGCCCAGAAGACATTCGCATAAATGCAAAGATACCATAGGGACATGTAAATGTCGTTTTCTCTTGGTTCTTAGAATCTATCGTAATCTGATTATAATTGGAATAATCGTCTAAGAAACAGTACAACTCTTGCCCTGCTAACCTATCAAGCATCTTGTCAATGTACGACAATGGGAAGTGGTTTTTTTTTGTTGCCTTGTTGAGTTTCTGGTAATCCATACAAACTCTCCACCCAGTAATAGTTTTGCTTGAGATTAACTCATTCGCATCATTTTTTATCACTGTCATTCCACCCTTCTTTGGCGTCGCAGATAGGGTAAATGATTCCAGCATCCAACCACTTGATCACTTCTTTTTTTACTACCTCCTTCATCACTGGGTTTAACCTTATTTGTTGTTCAATAGATCTGAATTGCCCTTCTTCAAGGTTGATTTTATGCATACAGTACGTTGCGACTTATGCCTGTGATATCCGCAAATGTCCAACTGATAGCCTTCTTGTAATGCCTCAAAAGGTCTAGCAGCATTGCTTCATTTTTCAAAATTAATTCATCAGATATGATAATAGGAAGAGTGTTCTATGCTCCTAGGTATGCGTATTTCAAATCCTGAGGCAACGACTTCAAGTCTAGCAATGGTGGGTTGGCTATTGAAGACTTTATAGGCGGATTAATGCGTTCTCCTAAATTGAGAGGCTCAAATTGGCTCATGTTTATCAAAGCATTACACGCTTCCAATTCATCTTCACTTAATGCCTCAAACATTTCCTCTAGCGGGTCTTCTTTACTCATTGGAGTTACTGATCTATTTTGCGTAGCAGATTTTTCCAGGATAGCTTCGATTGTACTGAGGAATGAACACTGCTCCATTTCATATGGATATTTCATTGAATTATCAATGCTGAATTGCACTTCTTAGTCGTTCATTCTTAGTGTTATCGTCCCCTTGTATACATCCACCAATGGACGGCCTGTCTTAAGGAAAGGTCTGTCTAGGATGATTGGTACCTCCTCATCGGCTTCGTAGTCCAGTATAATAAAATCAGCTGGGAAAATGAACTCGTCGACTTGTACTAGGATGTCCTCAATCTTCCCTTCAGGATAAGGGATTGATCGATCTGCCAGCTGAATTGTAACTGTTGTAGGACGTGCTTCACCTAGACCAAATTTCTTGTATACAGATAATGGCATAAGATTAATACTTGCGCCTAAATCACAAAGCAATCGTCCCAATTATTGCCCTCCTATTGTCACTGGGATGGTAAATGCTCCAGGATCACTTTCTTTGTTAGGAATTCTGCTATTGACAATAGCACTACACCATTGGTTTAGTGAAACAACTTTGAATTCTTCAAACTTTCCTTTCTCAAATAATGCATCTTTAAAATACTTGGCGTAGTTTGGCATTTTTTTCAAGGCATCAACCAATGGGATATTAATATGAATCTGTTTCAATATCTCCCAAAATTTGTCAAAATGCGCTCCAACTTGCTTTTTCTTCTACGGCCTTAACAGATACGGTGGTGGAGGCGGTTTGAAAACAGGTAATTGCTTCCTCTCTTGGTTATTCGACTCTTTGTCCCACCCCACTGTAAGATATTCCATAATAGGCTTTCTTACATTGGCTGGTTCTTAGTAGGCTCAGATGCTCTGTCTTCAGAATTAACATCGAGTTGTTCCTCCTTCTCTGGTTTACTACTTTCAGCATCAAGTTCCAACGAGATATCTTCTTCATATATTTCCCTAAGAACTGCTTTCTTTTCATGATAAGCTCTGATTTTTAGATCTTCCTTTAGTGGCTTTCCACTTCTTAATTCAATAGATTGCACTTGCTCTTTTCCATCCCTTTTCGAAGATTCAGTATCGGATGGTAACTTTCCCACTGGCCTATTCCTCAATTCTGATGCTAACTGTCCCACTTAAAGTTCTAAATTTCTCATGGCTGATTGTTGGCTTTGAATAGCAGCCTGCTGACTTTGCATAGTTGCATCACTTCTGACAATGTACTCTTTAAACAAGCTTTCTAAAGAAGTGCCTGGAATCTGTTGAGGCTGATTGGGCTTTTGATAACCCTGGTTGTTAAATCCTTGCGCGTTCTGATTTGTAAATCCAGGTGGTTGCTGCATTTTTGCTTGGCCCGGCTGATTATTCACCACATTACCTTGACCTCCCCATGAAAAATGTGGATGCTGCCACCAGCCAGGGTTGTAAGTGTTTGAATACGGATTATTTACTGGTCTTTGATTACTCACATTCCCCATATACATCACTGAGTAGGGTTGTGTTGGCAGAATTCATATGTGTGGCCTTCACCACAATAGATACAGCTTTCCGCTTGAATTTGATTGACGGGTGCAATACTCTGTGACTTGGTAGTGCTACTTCATTTCATTTGCCATCCTTGCTACTTCAGCTCGTAATGCTATCAATTCATCCACTTCTAACTGACCTCCTTTCTTCACAGCACTTCGCTTTGGCTGGAACCATTGATTGTTGTTCATTGAAAATGTTTCCAGAATATTATAAGCTTCTCTATATGTCTTATTCATCAGTGATCCATTGGCCGTCATATCGAGCATTATCTTGGATGGGTTATTCAGACCATTGTAGAATTGCTCCATTTGCACTGGATAAGATATACCACTCTGCGGACACCTTCTTAGCAAATCCTTGTAACGTTCCCATGCCTCACTTACTGATTCATCTTCATGCTGCCAAAATCTGGTAGTTTCATGACGAATATCTGCATTTTTAGTTGGCGGGAAGTATTTGATTAGAAACTTTTCCACTAATTGATCCCAAGTTGCTATTGATCCTGCTGGCAACGTGTTTAACCACGCTTTTGCTCCATCTCGCAATGAGTACGTGAATAATGTCAACCGCAGGTTGTCTTCAGTTACTTTCGGAATCTTAAATGAATTGGTGACTTCTAGAAATGAGCGTAGATGCAAGTGAGGATCTTCAGATGCATGACCATAGAATTGCCCAATTGTTTGTAGCATCTGAAACATCACGGGTTTCGGTTCAAAGTTTCTAGCTTTGATGTCTGGTCTTACAATTTTAGGATTCAGCCCATGTGTAGCATAATCAATACAGTCTCTGATTGCTCTATCCCTTTCATCTATCGGTTGGTTGGGATTAGCGTTTGTGTTAGCAGTATTAGCATTATTGACATTCGAGTTCTGCATAGTAATTGGATTCGGTCCAACGTTCTGAGCATCTAGCTGAAGAGTATTCTTAAGATAATTTCATTGATGATTAGCCATTCTGACTCTTGCTTCTCTTCGATTTCTATGAAACGTGCGTTCTGGCTCAGGATCAAATTGAAATTCCAACTCTTGGAAATCACTCGTGCACTGTCAAAACCTACAATAACAACACAATGCTGTTAACACTTGTAACAACTAAACACTACTTTTCAAACAACACTTAAACAGAATTAAAAACACTAGTCCCCGGCAACGACGCCAAAAAATTGATCGATATCTGGGACTGCTTGATTAATAGATAAGAATCTAACTGTATAATGCACTAAAATGTACGATGTCTCAAGCATTCAACAGATAGGCACGCAAGTATACATGGTCATGAGCAATCAAGTGATAAATTTACAAGTCATCTCCACAGGGACTAGTTTAACTCTAGATAAGTGTTAATCGAAAAGTCAAGTATAGAAAATAAATGATTATTTGGCGTGTGATAATTTTTACTAAACAATAAGTTTAATAACATTCAAGTGCAACGGAAATGCTTAAAACGCTACTGGACTGCGAATTTAAATACAAACGGGTGATGCTGCTAACTTCAGAAGCAGAATAATAATAGTATATTCAAAACGTGTAATATGACAGTGCTAAAATAAATGCTAGAAATAGTAGCAAATACTCCAATGAGATGACAGGCTCGGGTTGAGGGTAGGTTGAGTGTGATTAACATGCAACAAGGGTGAGGCTATGGTGAGAAGCAGACTCCGCACAACACGTGGTCTAATGCTCGTTCTCACGATGCATTCATTCACTTCGAGCTTGAGCTCTCGCATCAAAACTCGAAGTTAAAAATAATGAAATGCGCACTAGCGAGGTGACTATCTTTAGCCTCCCTCTCTAACAAGTAGGAGTTCCTAACATTGAAAATAATGGACATGAATAGGTTATCTCCAATCCTTCTCTCTCTCGAGATGAAAAGACAAGCAAACATGAATTGATGATCAGTCGAAACATACTTTTAGTTACAACGCCTATTCGGTCTTAGCCTAACATCCGCCTGCTCACCCGAGGAACATACATCACACACTCGTCCCCTCAACCCTCACCTATATGAACTTAGCTCATGATCATAGTAAAAGTAACAATAGCAGAGTATGCGAATATTGTAAACATCATGCAACTACTTCAAATAACAAAACAACAGTTATGAACAATGCAGCAATGAAACAGTAACACTTAGAATAGTATGGGAAGGGTACAGAACATGATTAACAGAAGAAAACAGGAGGAAAACTACAAAATACTATTAAATTAGAAAGTCTAAGCAATATTGTTAGGAAACATGGACTACAACTAGAAAATGAAACTTCAATATCAAGGCTACAGAATGTAAACAGAAGACAACACTAAAGGAAGAAATGCAGAAAAAAAAACGCTGAATGGATGCTTTAGACAACGATGACTCATCTCCAAGCTGCTTTGAAATCAAGGCTACAGCCAGAATTAAAATTCTCTTCTTTCTTCTTCTCCAGCCAAAATGATCTTTATATACTCCTCAACTTGCCTAAGATCAACGGTTCAGATTCTAGGGCAAAATAGCCCATGCTTTTGCTCCCCAGTTGACAAGATCTGCCTTTTCAGCTTTTCTGACGCAGGTGCAGAGTTGACAGCCTTTTTGCAGAAGTTATCCCCCTCTTGATCGAATGCTTACAACATTAGCTCGCTTCCGAATGGCTCACCTTTTCTTTCATCAGATTCCCCTAATTCAAGCATGAATTCAATGCTTTTAGAACCTTTAAGCCCTGCAATGATAAAAAGCACTTAGCAAAAGTGAGGATTCTAGAAATACTATCGATAATGCTGTAAACCTCTACTTTTTAACACAAAAAATTCTTAATTCTTCTGTTTTCCTGATCCTTGCCTCTTTTCTAACATGCATCGTGTTTTATAACTAATTTTTTGCCTTAAGGTGGTTTTATTCATTCAAGTGTAATGATAATGCATGATTTTTTCAATAAATACATCCTAAAGAGGACTAAATAACTCTCTAATTGAGAGTTATCATGCGTTCAAGGCATATCTCAACAGACCTTGCCAAGTATTTTCATTCACGTGACCTAGTGACATTTTATTAGTGGTCTTAAAATGTTAAATTTCTACTTCTTTATATATATATATATATATATATAATAAAACTGTTAAATTCTTTTGAATCTATGAGTTGGCAAAATGGTTAAAAAATACACGCAAACTGTTTTGAAAATATTCCTATTATTTAAAACCTTAAAATCATCCAAACATTTTTTTTTTGTATAGACATTAAAAAATTATCATTGATTCCTTTTTTATGAGTTTAAAAACCATTGAAATAATAAAAAAAATTAGAATATTGAACTTAACTAATGTTCTATCAAACTTAATTATACAATGTGTAAGTTGGAATGAAATGACACAACAATCATTATGGCTACAATATAACTAGTATTCATTCTTAATTTTGAAGAATTGTGCAAATTTCACATCTTAATGAATTTGTTTTTGCATCATTGGCTCCATTTCTTATGATATTGCTTATGTCGTTGTTGCTCAGCTCATTTTCTTGAGTTTAAGAATCCTTCGAAACCTATTAATATGTACCTCAACTCCACCTGCAGCACCGTCACTGCTGGTATAATAGAAATTTCATTTTTTTGTGTAACCTCATAACTTATACCAATTTTTGACTTGCATTTCCAACTTTGAAAATATTTTCTGTAATCACCCGAAATTTTAAACTACGATTCTTACGAATGTGCTACTAAAACAGTTATAAATCAATGCAATTTCAAATTTAAAAAACATGAAGTAACTTCCCCTGTTGAGTTTATTTCAAAATAGTAATTAAATAACAAACCCTTGGCTAAGGAGTTAAAAAAAAAACAAAACGTATAAATGAATAAATAGAACAGTTCAGTAGAAGGCATCCGTGCCCAACAGTTAGCAAAACATAGTAGAAATAATAGGGGTTCTTATTATAACATGCCGAACAAAGAACTAATAGAAATTGCAACTATCCCATCAACAAATTCTAATAGACGCAACAAGCTCCACCCATGATCTTCTCGGCATCTCCCAGCTAATCGTCTCGGGGATGTCCTTGATTACTGGTGGAAAAACCACAATAAGGATGAACATAAAATCATACTCAGTAAAAATTTCCCAACAGGGGTACAATGCACAAAGTAGAACTTAACATGCTAGGCAATACATATCTAAACTTATCTCAATATAGCTCGTTAATTGGTCACGAGGTTTGTTACATGACCCACTTGTAAGGTCCTTTAGACACTCACCTAAACACAAGAATACAAAAGGTCATGAAGTTCGTTACATGACTTTCTAGCTCTAATACTAATTTTTGACTGGTGTACTAACGACACCGAAATAGGTAAGCCATCTACCTGACACTCGGTGTGTGTATGCACACACTGCATACTGCTGAAAACTAGTAAGGTGCAGGTCTACACAGACTAACCTGGTCCAAGTTCACATGCCTAACTCCATAAGGAAAAGGTGTCCATTAAGTCACGGTCCTAGAGGCCCTCACTAGTGCACCGAGTCGGCATGCTCACACCTATCACCTTAAGCTAAGACCCTTCCATAGCAGGCTTACACTATGATCAAGGCCCACTTGAAAGGGCTACAAACTAGTCACCGTTGGGGGTGGCATGTTACATCACATCCTCCGCTATTGGGGGCGGGGTTTAAACCCTCAACGATCTCGACCCATGAGAACAACAGTGCGTTGTGTTCTCTACAACCTCTAGATGATGACAACTAATAGCTCTATAACAATAGAGTTTTAAGGCCTAGTCCCAACAGATCACAAATAACTCAACAGACATCCTAACAAGATTTTAATATACAAGATCGTGACTAACTATAAACCAAAACATGTCATCATACCAAACATACTAAATAGAGAACATCAGAACATGTATTAGAAACTCAACACGCTAGGACCCTGTAATCCAAGCATGTTTCACAAATAGTTAATACTTAAAACACATAGGAAGTGGCACTTTAGGACCCTATAATCCCGAAGTACAACAGACAGAATAAATAAATTAACAAACAGCACAAGGTACACGAACACAGATAAACACATATCAACAACATGATGAATTTCGCTCTATGCAGGGTCTACATAACCTAAGTAGAGAACCCTTGCCTGATTCAAGAATACAAAATAACCAAGGAAATTGCTCATAAAGTTGTAGCCAAAAGATCAATCAACTAGTAGTTTCAACCTAACAAGAATAACCAAAACAACCACTTAATATCGATCCCAACAATTCTTATCAAACTTCAAGAATCAATGAGCCCGAAAAAAGAACTTACCCAAAGATTGGAAGCAACACGGTTGTTCGACACTTGGCAGGCACAAACCAACCCAAACCTTCAACATACACCTCGGGATTAAAAAAGAACGAGGCTTCTCAAAACAACCCAAATAAATAATCTTTGTCAACACAATCAAACCAAACAAACTTGAAACTAACGAGATCGATCTACAAAAAACTCACCCCAAGATCGAACGAATCGAGCAACACGAGCACTAACTTGCGGCTGCTAGAACCGATGAGTGGGAGCCAAATCGGCTGGCTGGGGCATCGAATGCAAGTTGCAGAGCTGGTCTCGGCTGGGCAAGCGGCAGCACGGTGTAGGTGTTGTAATTGGCGACTAGGCGAGGTGGGTTGGCAAGATCAGACGGAGGTGCACGTGTTTGCGAGGTAGAGGACGACTCGTACGTGGAGGTTTGTGCAAGGAAGAAGAAGAAGAAGAAGAAAGAAGAATAAGATAAATTGAGGATTTTCCCTTAGAAAAAAACAAGTAAATGAGTCCATTTTTTCTCTTTGTAACTTTTAATAAATCCATTTTTCAACCCCTTCCTTTAAACTCCTTCAAATGAACTCTTTTATTTCTTTTTTTTTTTTATTTTTTTAAACCAACAAAACAAAAGCACGCCTCATTTTTATTTTTCCTTAATAATTTAAACTAAAAATAATCTTCCATAAATGCCCTATAGGTTCCTGAAATTACATAAACACCAAACATTAATCATTTAATTGCAAAGAAGGACCATTAGAGGTAAAATTAATAAAATACCGCTAAAGCAATAATTACAAAGAATCACACCGAAAATCCTGGGAAAAAAAATAATAACCGCACCTAGAGGGTAATATAGGGCGTTACATTGTTAAAGAATGAAAAAAAAGATTACATTGTGTCAAGGGTGATGTTACAATATTAAAGGTTGAGACTATCATCTAAGATACGATATTCTGTTAGATTTAATCTTTTGGGTTTTGGGTTTAGTGGAAGCAAATATATACATGGTATTATAAACATTTTTTGTCATTTTGGGTTGGCTTAGTTCAATTCGTCTTTGGTAACTAAGAGTGAATAAATTCAGACCACGACATCCATCTAATTAGTAATTAGTTTTTATGAGTTTTCTTGATACCAAATTAGTAGTGTTAAGTGATTGACCTTTAAAATTAGTCGTGGTGCATGATGACTCTCAAATAGAGTCTGAATTCAGGATAATTTTGGATTATTGTTTGCGGTTATCAATTAAGATTTAATGCGAATGAGGTTAAAATAAAGAGAAAAAGATGTAATATGCTAATGCTTACGCATTAGGGGAATAAATTGTGAGATGTTAATTATAGAGCTTAAAATGAATGAATTAACATGCTTAACACATACTTAGCAAGGCTTATGCTAGAAAATTATTTTGCAGGAATTGGCACTTGCGGCGTAATGCGGAGCTAAGATTTGAAATGCACAAACATGAACAATTATGCTCGGGAATTGCCAACGCACTTTAAGCAAAATAAGGAAAGAATCAATTAGGAGCAAGAAGTTGACTAACCAGACAATTACAAGACAGATTGTTGGAATAAAGAGATTTTTGCCTTAGATGAATAAAAACTCAATTGACAAGTTTATACAAGGAAAGATGTTGTGTTGATTGATTTGTGCCTATTCTGGAATATTCCGAGAATTGAGGAAGGAGCCTATAAAAGGCGATCTCTGTAATAGGATTAGAAAATGAGGTTGGAAAAACGAGAAACGAGATTTTTATTATTTTGTTATTTCATTCAGTAATACTATTTCAGCATGTTTTCTATGTCGTTATCAGTGTTCTTTGTTTGTATGATGAACTAATTTTCTTGAGGCAACCCTAAGAAAAAGTATAATAGTTTGGAGCATGTGTTAAGAAGGAATAGGAAGGGTGTAATTGATGCATGTTATTTAGGAGCCTAATCTTAACATTAAGTGTCGAGCGGCCATCCCCAAACACTAATAGGTTGTAAATCGAAAGAGGAAATAACCTAAGTCTATTTGCATGTTCAGTAGGTTAGAATTAAGTCTTTAATTCCTTGAATTGGAGTTTAGGAAAAAACTCTTAAGTACTGCATAAGTAGCGCCGGTTTAGCATTACATCAAGTTGCGACAGAAGTCAAACTTGATGCGAACGGAAGTGGAGGCGGAAGTTTGTAAGACGTAGTATGTCAGTTATCCCTTACCGCACGTTTCTTTGCAGCAAATTGCTATCGCTTTCCATGAGTATTTTAGCTTAGCCTTATCTCTCTCAATCTATTTTACTATTGTTTATCTTTTATATTACCATTCAACCAAAATATCACCTCATCTATGCGTTTACTTATTGTTCAATTCTAAACATTTTCCTTGGATAAATCACAGTCCTTGTGAAGATCGATAATTTACTTATTACTTACTACAGACCGTGTATACTTGCGCGAGTGTGTAAACATTGCACACGAGGTAACTCAGTACCAGCAGCCAAGTTTTTATGTCATTGTCGGGGACTGTGTCAACTTATTTTTAAGTCGAGATTGTTTAGATTATATAAAAAAAAAATATAAATATAATTTTATTTATCATTTGCTTCAATATCTTAGTGGGAACTGTGCATGAGCACAAATCCTTCGTTTGATCCAGAACTTGAGCGATATCTTCATAGGAGACTACGTGCACAGAGAAGGAGAAATCAAAGAATGATGGACTTAGTATCGCAAAATCACCCAGAAGTGATCGCTCCACAAGCAGTCGCAGTAGGTGCGGAAGTGGGAGCAATGCAAATAACAATGTTAATCTACCCCCAGCTCAAGGAGTAGATGAAAGGGGCAGAGCCATGAGGACGCCAACAAGATTATTCAATCATGTAGCATATCCAAGTATAGTTAGACCTAATGGTGAAGGTAGGCACCATGTTCTGACTAATAACATGTATAACATGTTTAGAGTAAATGAGGCTTTTGATGGGTTACCTACGGAAGATCTGCATCAACATTTACTACCTTTCTAGCCGCTAGCGATGCTAACCAGGAAGTTGGTATCTCTTTAGAAGATACTCAACTATTTCTGTTCCCTTATTCGTTAAAGACAAAGCCAGGCATTGGATAAATACTCTGCCATGTGATTACACTAGGGCGCAAGTGGTTAAAAGTTTTTATCTAAATATTTCTCTACTTCGAGAAGTACTAGGCTTGAGATCACAAGTTTTAGATAAGAGGACGATGAAACCATAAGAGGTGCATGGGAACGGTACAAAGAGCTTATAGCAAAGTGTCCGTACCATGGGCTTTCTTATACCCTTCAAATAGAGCACTTTTATAATGGGTTGTCCGATCAAGACAAAGCTATCTTCAACGCAACTGCAGGAGGATGTTTAATGGAGAAAACGTACAATGAAGCTCATAAATTATTAAAACAACTGCGAAAACTACTGGGCCTAAGCTGAGTCAAGTACGAAACCAAGATAAAATGCCCAATAAATTTGAGCTAAGTGCGATAGCAACTAGGCAAGCACTACTTGCTACGCTTACCAACTTCATAAAGAATATGCAAATGACTACGCCACAGAAGGCTCAGATCACATCGATCGTTGAGCAATCAACTCTCGCGTTCTGTATACTCTGTGAAGATGATCATACATCTGATCTTTATAGCGAAAACCCAGAGTTGGTCATGTACATCAGAAATTCGTATTTGCGATCTCAGAACAACCCTTATTCAAACACGTACAATGCTGGATGGAGGCAACACCCAAATTTCTCATGTGGAGGTAATGCTAACCAATCTGGGCAGCAGTGCATGTCGCAGCAATCTGGATTTGGAAATCCCCAACAGCAAGCGCATCAAACAGATCTATCGCTGAAAGAGTACATGGTTAAGAATGATGCAATGATGATGGATCATCAAACCTTGCTAAAGGCGCAACAAGCAACTTTTGCAACTAGGCCATATCCCTGTAGACTTAAAGAACAGACCGTTAAGACAACTACCATCGGATACAGAAGGCTCTAGACGGAATGGCAAGGAGTAAGTTAATGCGATTGAATTGAGGATTGGGATACCTTTGATGGACAGCGAGGAGATCGAGAAATATCAAGGAACCTTGCCTACCCCAGAACCATCAATGGAGAAGCAACCAGTAAAGAAGACGGATGAAGAACCGATGAAAACAAGCAATGCGACGGACGCGACCAAACCATTGCATATTTACTAGCCACATCCACCGTCATATCCACAAAGGCTCAGAAGGAGGAGAAATGAATCGCAATTCAAGAAGTTCATGGTCATCTTGAAGAAAATGCACATTAACATTCCTTTAGTTGACGCATTGAGACAAATGCCCAACCACATGAAATTCCTTAAGGACGTAATTAGTGAAAAAGGTAAATTCGAGGAATTCAAGGTAGTGGCATTAAACAAGGAATGCAGTGCGATTGTCCAGATCAAAATCCCTATGAAAGAAGTCGATCCTGGCCAATTCACTATTCCAGTTATGATTGGTAACCACGACATTGGGTGGGTACTCTGTGATTTGGGTGCCAGCATCAACCTTATGCCTCTATCAATCTACAAAAAGTTTGGGATAGGTGCGGCTAGACTTACAACTATCACAATTCAACTTGCTGACAGGTCGATCACTCGTTCTGTTGGAAAAATTGAAGACATTCTTCTTCAGGTTGATAAGTTCATCTTTCCAGTGGATTTCATCATTCTTAATTACGAAGCTGATTTGGAAGTTCCAATAATCTTAGGAAGACCTTTTCTGAGAATAGAATGAACACTAGTAGATGTGTACGAAGGCACGATTACATTACGGATGAACGATCAACAGATCCAGTTCAACATATTCGACTCAATGAAGCAGATTGATGCGAAAGGAAATTTCAATGTTAACCAGATCGAAGTGATGCTGGACGAAGCAGCCAAAAGCGAGCAAAAGAAAAGGATGTTGAGCATTGACGAGCATGCTAGGGAAGAAGAGGAAATGCAAAGCGATACATGAGAGGATTCAGTGTTCGAAGAAGTGCATTATTACGAGGCACTGGATGTTGCAACAAAAGACAACTCCTCTCAGCGTTCCTCAATTGAAGAACCTCCAATGTTAGAGCTAACACCTCTCTCTTTGCATTTGAAGTATGCTTATCTAGGAGAAAAATGAGACTTTACCAATCGTTATATCATTTCAACTGACACCAGAGCACGAGCAACTTCTTTTGGAGTTACTTAAGTAACACACCAAGGCGATTGGATAGACCTTGACAGACATAACATGCATTAGTCCCACGTTTTGTATTCACAAAGTCATTCTAGAGAAAGATGCCGAAAATTCAGTGGAACATTAGAGACGATTGAACCCCGCCATGAAGGAAGTAGTGAAAAAGGAAATCATAAAATGGTTAGATGCATGGGTAATCTACCCTATATCAAACAGCCAATGGGTGAGTCCTATTCAATGTGTGAGAAAGAATGTGGCACCACCGTCATATGTAACGAAAAGAACGAGTTAATTCCAACAAGAACAGTGACAGAATGGCTAGTGTGCATGGATTACAATAAGTTGAACAAAGCAACCAAGAATGACCACTTTCCATTGCCTTACATAGATCAAATGCTGGAACATATCGCAAGAAAGGACTATTATTGTTTTTTGGATGGATATTCAGGGTACAACTAGATTACCATTGACCCTAAGGATCAGGAGAAAACCACTTACACTTGCCCCTATTGAATATTCGCATTAAGAAGAATGCCTTTCAGGCTTTGTAATGACCTAGTAAAATTTCAGAGGTGCATGATGTCAATTTTTTCTGATATGCTTGAAGATATAATGGAATTTTTTATGGATGACTTCACGGTGTTTGAGGACAGTTTTTCCAATTGCTTAACAAATTTGAAGAAAGTGTTGACACGCTGTGAAGAAACGCATCTTGTGCGTAACTAGGAGAAATGCCATTTCTTGGTCAGAGAAGGAATTATCTTAGGACATAAAATTTCGAAAGTTGGTATGGAAGTTGATCAAGTAAAGATTGAAGGTATAAAAAAGTTGGAACCTCCAAAAATTGTGAAAGGAGTGCGTAGTATCTTAGGCCACGCCGGCTTCTACAGACGATTCATTAAGGATTTTTCAAAAATCGCGAATCTAATGTGCGATTTATTAGAAGCTGAAAGACCCTTCAATTTTGACCAGCACAGCCTGCACGCTTTTGAACAGCTAAAGAAGACTCTAACTACTGCTCCAATTATGATATCCCCTAACTGGAAGAAACCTTTCGAGCTCACGTGTGACGCCAACGACTATGCGATTGGATCTATCCTTGGACAAAAGGGAGAGAAACTGAGCCATCTTATCTACTATGCCAGTAGAACCCTGAATGATGCACAACTCAATTATACAACTATAGAGAAGGAGCTTCTTGTTGTGATCTATGCATTAGAAAAATTTCGCTCTTATCTAGTAGGCTCAAAAGTGATTGTTTTCACTAATCATGCAGTAATAAAGTATCTTATGAGTAAAGCAAATGCCAAGCCAAGATTGATCAGATAGATCTTGCTCCTCCAAGAATTCGACATTGAGATCAAAGATAAAAAGGGCTACGAGAACGTCGTGCAGATCATCTATCTAGACAGGAAGGTAGACGAGTTGATACAATACTGTTCAATATATCTGAGAAATTTTTCAACGAACGGTTGTTTGTAATTAAGCTTATCAAGAAGAAAACTGCCCCTTGGTTTGCAGACATTGCCAATTATCTAGCAAGCCATGTTATCCCAGCAGATTTAAACAGGCAACATGTTAAAGCAGTTCTTTCACGAATCTCGTTTTTACTTTTGGAATGAACGATTTTTATACAAGAAATGTGCTGATGGGATGATACGCCGATGCGTAGAGGAAAATGAGATGAATTCAATATTGGAATCATGCCACGCATCACCTTATGAAGGACATTTTGGAGGAATGCGCACTGCGGCAAAATTTTTTCAATCCGATTATTTTTGGCCAAGCATATTCAAAAACACTCATCATTTTGCAAAGACATGCGATAAATACCAAAGGAAGGGAAACATAGGAAAAAAAGATGAAATGCCATTGACTTCGATTCTAGAAGTCGAATTATTCGATGTTTGGGGAATCAATTTCATGGGACCATTTTCCCTTTCGCGAGGAAATTTATATATCCTGGTCGCGGTTGACTACATGTTAAAATGGGTAGAAGCGGTTGGCACACCTCGATGCTAAGAGAGTTATAAAATTCCTTTAGAGGAATATTTTTACAAGGTTTAGTACCCCGCGTGCGCTGATAAGTAATGAGGGAACACATTTCATAAATAAGGCGATGTCTCATGTGATACAACAGTTCAACATCAAACATCACATTGCTACTCCTTATCACCCACAGACCAATGGCTAAGATGATATATCTAATCGAGAGATCAAAAGCATCCTAGAGAAGGTTGTTGGACCTAATAGAAAGGACTGGCCTTCACAATTGGATGATTCACTTTAGGATTATCGCATAACCTTCAAAACACCACTCGTAACAGCTCAAAATTTCTTGTTTTAATGTAAGTGTGTTTTAGACCCAAAGTTATATTTTTTAGAATTAATTATTTTGATTTGGAGCCTAGGTTAAGGGTGTAATCTTTTGGCAGAATAAATTTTAGACCTAGAATGACTAACACGAAATTAAAATTATAAACTTTAAGTCTTAATCGAAAATAAGCTTTATGGTTAAAACACTAGTTCCCTTAAATAATTAATGGGTAAATGTATATTTATTGAGACTTTAAATTAAATAAAGTAAAATGTAATTTATAAAAAAATTAAAGAGGGAAATATGTTTTAGTTTTGTTATAAATATAAATAAATAAATAAATAAATATATATATATATATATATATGTATGTATGTATGTATGTATGTATGTATGTATATATGTAAGAGAAGCTCTAAATTGTTTACCTCAGCCACCCCTTCTCAAATTGAATTGACGAACTTTTCTTTTGGCCATTCACCAAAATCGCTGCACCGCCCTCTTATCTAAAATAGGTCAGCCGCCTTCAACAATCAAGTTGCACCGTCCAATCTTTCAGATATTTTCCTCCGTTTTATTGTCATCAACCATTTGGCCTCACGATGAGAAAATGGTGCTGCTGCACCTTTTAGTTTTGTTTCTAAATGCTAGTTACTGAGTTTTATGCAAATATAAATACATATATTTATATATTGTTATTAAATTTATTAAAAAAAACTAGTATATATACTTAGAAAGTAAGCTATATATTTTTATATTGTTCATATGTAGATTAACATATATTTATATATAGTTTATATATGTTTATGTACTGGTTTTATAAGTTAGTCAAAGAATTATAAGTTATCAACTATTAGTTTGTTTTGGCCAGCTTTGATTGAGCCACACGTTGTTGGGGGTGCTGGTGTTCGATTTTGATGTTTTGAGGGCCCGATATTGCAGTTTAAGGTTCGGGGTTCAATTTGATTTCTAAGAGTGCAGTTTGAGAATTTGGCCAAGGTAAGAAATTTTTCACAAACCAACTTGAACTATATGATCATTAGAAGTATGAAATAGGCTTACTCGTTACTTAATTCCTGGATAATTGTTGGTCATGATGTGTTATGCGAATGACTTGGTTGGTTTCCTGCTGTTATTGATTAAGATGTAAATATTATATGTTCGATATCCAATTAGGTGAGCATGTTAGGAGTTTCACAAGAATATTGTTAAGGGGTTTAGTGCCCATTACTATTATTTGAGGGGTTAGTGCCCATTACTATTATTGAGGGGTTTAGTACCCATTATTAATATTTGAGGGGTTTAGTGCCCATTATTATTATTTGAGGGTTTAGTTCCCATTATTATTATTTGAGGGGTTTAGTACCCATTATTATTTGAGGGGTTTAGTGCCCATTACTAATATTTGAGGGGTTAGTGCCCATTCTTATTATTTGAGGGGTTAGTGCCCACTCTTATTATTTGAGGGGTTAATGCCCACTATTATTAGTTGATGGGTTTTGTACCCATTGTTGCAATCATTAAATTGTGCCTAATTCTCTTATAAACATGCTTACATGTCTTGTATAGGGATCCTTACTTAGTTTAAGACTCACCCTTTCTTCTATGGATTTCCACAGGTACTCATGTGTTGTACCAGGGTGACTGATTAAAGCTGAGAGACCATGGGATGGCGTTGTTTTAATTCATTGGGTCTTGTTGTCCTTATTTCTTTAAAACTTCTTTTCCGCACGAACTGTATTTGGGGCATGTTACCTTGCGTTATGGATTTTATCTGTTTCTTCTTAGGTTACTCGAATTGGTTGGTTGAATGTTTTGAATTTGAACTTGATTAAATTTAATTTTAATGAATGAGTGTTATTCAACATGCTTCCGTAGGTTGTGTTTTTAATTCATGCATTTAGAGTAGAGACCTAGATTGAGACCTTAGGTTGGGTCGGGTCTTTACACCGCTGAATATGTCTCTTTACAGGATTGTGTATGGGAAAGCTTGCCATCTGCTAATTGAATTAGAACACAAGACTTTCTAGGCAATTGAAAAGTTAAATCTCGATCTCTAGAAAGAAAGTTCTATAAGGATGCTACAATTACTCGATCTAGAAGAGCATAGGTATTTTTCATACGAAAATGCAAAATTACACAAGGAAAAGACAAAGTGATGGCATGATCGTAAACTGACTCCTCAAATCTTGGAGGTAGGTTAGCAAGTTTTGTTATTTAACTTTCGACTTCGTTTGTTTCCAAGTAAGCTCAGATCGAAGTGGTCTGGACCATTTTTCATTACACAGGCAAAACCATAAGGAGCAATCTGGATTAAGAATGAAGCAAGTGGGAACAAATTTGCAGTCAACGGGCACAGACTGAAGCATTATTCGAATGAGGATGTTTAGCACAGGATAGATTTTGAAAACCTACGTGCGTAGTACAATTCTTTGGGAGGAAACAGATTAGCTCGCAGCATAGATTTTGAAAACCTTAGATTCAATTAAGTTTGTGGGAACTTTGCATCACCTTCATTGGGGACAATGAAAACTTTAAGTTTGGGGGTTAGAGTAAGTCATAGAGTGTTATGCGAATTTTTTTTCTATATATATATATATATCAATCAAGACATTCTGGTTAAAAATGAAACGGCAAAAGAGCGAATAGCCGCGGGTATTCTGAATAATCTACTGACCATGCTAATGATTTAAAAATAGCGGCCATGCGGAAAAATTTACCAAAAGAAACTCGAATAAATAAGCCCCGGACATAATGTTTTGACCAAACTTAAATGATAAAAAAAGGGTTTGATTGAAGTGCATTAGAGTAGAGGTTTCCAAGCTAAGAGTTGTGCACCGAGCTAAAGGAAAAGAGGAGAAGGACTGAGATGAGATGAGATGAGTTGTGCACCGAGTTAAGCATCTAGCGTATTAAGGCAACTGTATCTAAAGAATATTTTTGTAAACAAGAGGAAAAACATAGCATTGTGATTAGCAGTTACTTTTAACAATTATTACACCTATATTAGCATCGCTCGGGATGAGCAATGATTCAAGTCTGGGGGTTTGATGACTCTCAAATAGAGTCAGAATTCAGGATAATTTTGGATTATTGTTTGCGGTTATCAATTAATATTTGATGCGAATGAGTTTAAAGTAAAGAGGAAAAAATTTAATATGCTAATGCTTACGCATTAGGAGAATAAATTGCGAGATGTGAATTATAGAGCTTAAAATGAATGAATTAGCACACTTAACACGTACTTAGCAAGGCTTATGCTGACAAACTGTTTGGCAGGAATTGGCGCTTGCGACATAATGCAGAGTTGAGATTTGAGACGCATAAGCAATTATGCTCGAGAATTTCCAACACACTTCAAGCAAAATAAGGAAAAAATCAATTGGGAGCAAGAAGTTGACTAACCAAACAATTACAAGACAGATTGTTGGAATAAAGAGATTCTTGCCTTAGACAAATAAAAACAAGTTTATACAAGGAAAAATATCGCGTTGATTGATTTATGCCTATTTTAGAATATTCTAAGAGTTGACGAAGGAGTCTATAAAAGGCGATCTCTGTAATAGGATTAGAGAGGGAGGTTGGAAAAATGAGAACCGAGATTTTATTGTTTTGTTTTTCATTCAGTAATACTATTTCAACATGTTTTCTATGTCGTTATCAGTGTTCTTTGTTTGTATGATGAACTAATTTTCTTAAGGCAACGCTAGGAAAAAATAGAATCGTTTGGAGCATGTGTTAAGAAGGAATAGGAAGGGTGTAATTGATGCATGTTATTTAGTAAATGTCGACTGGCCATCCACACACACTAATAGGTTGTAAATCGAAAGTGGAAATAACCTAAGTCTATTTGCATGTTCAGTAGGTTAGAATTAAGTCTTTAATTCTTTGAATCAGAGTTTAGGAATAAACGCGTAAGTACTGCATACGTAGCGCTGATTTAGCATTACATCAAGTTGCGGCAGAAGTCAGACTTGATGCAAACGGAAGCGAAAGCGAAAGTTTGTAAGGTTTAGTATGTCAGTTATCCCTTATCGTACGTTTCTTAGTAACACATTTCTATCACTTTCCATGAGTATCTTAGCTTAGCCTTATCTTTCTCAATCTATTTTACTATTGTTTATCTTTTTTACTATCGCTTAACCCAAATATCACATCATCTATGTGTTTAATTATCGTTCAATTCTAAACATTTTCCTTAGATAAATCACAGTCTCTGTGGAGATCGATAATTTACTTATTACTTACTGCAGACCACGTATATTTGCGTGAGTGTATAAACATTGCATACGAGATAACTTAGTACCAGCAGCCAGTGCACGTAAGAGGGAGTGAGTTTCCTTGAAATTAGAATGTTGGATCCAACTTTAGTAAGACCATGTCAAACTCCATACATTGTCGTTTATGAATTAAGGCTTCATTAAAAATTTAATGTATTTTGACATTTGTTCTTATGTCTCTACCCGAGTAATGTGTATAAAAATAAGACATGGTAGACCCAAAATTATTAAATATGGTTCTATGTTTCCGAATGATAAAAAAAATCATAGGTGGTAAGATGTGAACGTAGAATTATATTGTGTATATATTTATTTCTTGAAAAGCAACTTAGCTTAAATGTCATAACCTTACAAAATATTTTCATTCACGTGACCTAATGACATTTTATAAGTGATCTTAAAATATTAAATTCCTACTTCTTTATATATATATATATGGTGTTGAGATATGTCTTGAACGCATTAATGCCCTGCGATTAGTAATCGGAGGTCTCGTTGTCCGGTCAATGAATGGGGTGCAAGGGCAATGCCCCCGTTGCAAAAATGCATTCCGCATTTTCATGCGTGAATGCATCTGCATTTGCTTAGCGCATCTCGCATTGCAGCTCATTGTTGCAATGCGTTCCGCATGTGTTTACGCATCAGCATTCTGTTTTAATGCTTACGCATTCTGTAATAGGTTTTAATGAGAGTACATAACCCTAGTCGTATAATAACATTCATTCTGTACTATGTATTGTTCGTTCTCCTAAATAAAACTCTACCCTTCTCTGCCCGTAGACTAGCTAACACAACGTTAGTGAACCACGTAAATTCTGTGTTGTTTTCTTCTTCTATCTCATATATAACTATTCAATTCTTTTGGTTTTATGAGTTAGCAAAATGGTAAAAATACACTTACAAATTGTTTTGAAAATATTCCTATTATTTAAAACATTAACATCATCAAGATATATTTTTTTTATAGACAATAACAAATTATCATTATTTTTTTTATGAGTTCAAAAACCATTGAAAATATATATATATATATATTATAATATTGAACTTATCTAATATTTTATCAAACTTAATTATACAACGTGTTAAGCTAGAATGAAATGACAACAATCACTATGACTATAATATGACTAGTATGCATTCTTAATTTTCGAAGAATTGTACTAATTTCAAATCTTAATGAATTTTTTTTTTGTATCACTTGCTCTATTTTTTATGATATTGCTCATGTCGTTGTTGCTCAGCTCTTTTTTCTTGAGTCTGAAAATTCATCGTAAACCCATTAATATGTACCTCAATGCCCCTTGCGGTACAGTCATTGCTGGTATAATAGAAATTTCACTATTTTGTGTATCCTCATGATTTATACCAATTTTTGAACTTGTATTTTCCAACTTTGAGAATGTTGTTACATAATGAACAAAAGATTACATTTGTGTTACGGGTGATATTACAATATTAAAGTTGGGATTATCGTCTTATTTACGATATTCTGTTAGGTTCAATCTTTTGGGTTTTAAGTCTAGTAGAAGCAAACATATACGTGGTATTATAAGCATTTTGGGTTGGCTTAATTCAATTTGTCTTTGGAAACTAAAAGTGAATAAGTTCAGTCCACAACTTCCATCTAATTAGTAATTAGTTTTACGTGTTTTTTTATACCAAATTTAGAAGTGTTTGAAAATTGACCTATGAAATTAGTTGATGCAAGTAAGAGGGAGAGAGTTTGCTTGAAATTAGAATGTTGGATCCAACTTTAGTAAGATAATGTCAAACTGCATACATTATCGTTTTTGAATCAAAACGTCCTTAAATTTTTTTATGTATTTTGATATTTGTTCGTATGTCTTTACGAGAGGAATGGAGATAAAAAAAGAATATGGTAGACTCGAAGTTATTAAATATGCTCCTATGTTTTTTAATGATAAAAAAAATATAAAAATGAGACAACAATCACTATGGCCACAATATGACTAGTATGCATTCTTAATTTTGAAGAATTGTGTTAATTTCAAATCTTAATGAATTTTTTTTGTTGCATCACTGACTCTGTTTCTGATGATACTGCTCATGTCGTTATAGCTTAGCTACTTTTTCTGAGTCTGATAATCCATCGATACCCATTAATATGTACCTCAATACCCATGCATTGTCGTCACTGCTGGTATGATAAAAATTCATTGTTTTATGTGTCCTCATGATTTATATTAACTTTTGAACTTGTCTTTCTCAATCTTGATAATGTTGTTACAGAATAAACAAAAGATTACATTGGGTTAGGGTGATATTACAATATTAAAGTTGGAGATTATCATCTTATATACTGTATTATGTTAGAATAAATCTTTTGGGTTTTAGGTCTAGTGGAAGCAAACATATACATGGTATTATAAGTATTTTGGGTCATTTTGGATTGGCTAAGTTCAATCCGTTTTCGATAACTAAGAGTGAATAAGCTCAGTCAACGACATCTACCCAATTAGTAATTAGTTTTTACGAATTTTCTTGATACCAGATTTAGTAGTGTTAGGTGATTGACTTATGAAATTGGTCGTGGTGCACAGAAGAGTGAGAGAGTTTGTTTGAAATTAGAATTTTGGATCCAACTTTAGTAAGACAATGTCAAACTTTATCCATTGTTGTTTATAAATCAAGACGTCATTAAAAAATTTAATGTATTTTGACATTTGTTCTTATGTCTCTACTAGAGAAATGTGTATGAAAAAAGTACACGGTAGACTCGAAATTGTTAAATATGGTTCTATGTTTTTGAATCATAAAAAAAAATGAAATGACACAATAATTACTATGACTATAGTATGACTAGTATGCATTCTTAATTTTGAAGAATTGTGCTAATTTCAAATCTTAATGATTTTTTTTTTACATCACTAACTCCATTTTTTATGATACTGCTTATGTCGTTGTTACTCAGCTCCTTTTTCTCGAGTCCAAGAATCAATCGAAACCCAATAATATGTACCTCAACTCCCCTTTGCTGTGCCGTCATTGAGGTATAAAAGAAATTTTATTGTTTTGTGTATTCTCGTGATTTAAACCAAATTTTGAACTTGTTGTTTTCAACTTTGAGAACATTGTTATAGAATGAACAAAATACTACATTGTGTTAAAGATGATATTACAATATTAAAGTTGGGGATTATCATCTAATATATGATATTCCGTTAGGTTTAATCTTTGATTTTAGGGTTTAGTGGAAGCAAACATATACATGGTATTATAAGCATTTTGGGTCATTTTGGGTTTGCTTAGTTCAATTCGTCTTTGGTAACTAAGAATAAAGAAGTTCGGTCCATGACATTCATCTAATTAGTAATTAGTTTTTACGAGTTTTCTTTATATCAAATTTAGTAGTGTTAGGCGATTGACCTATGAAATTAGTCGTGGTGTACCTAAGAGAGAGGGAGTTTGCTTGAAAGTAGAATGTTGGATCCAACTTTAGTAATACAATGTCATACTCGCATTGTCGTTTATGAATCAAGCGTCCTTAAAAAATTTCATGTATGTTAAATATGGTTCTATGTTTTCGAATAATAACAAAAAATGAAATGACACATCAATCAGTATACCTAAAATATGACTAGTATGCCTGATTAATTTTGAAAAATTATGCTAATTTGTACTCTTAATAAATTTTTTTTTTGCATAACTAGCTTCATTTCTGATGATACTACTCGTGTCATTGTTGCTCAGCTCTTTTTTCTTGAGTTCGAGAATCCTTTGAAACCCATTAATATGTATCTCAACTCCCTCTAAGGGGCAGTCATTGTTGTTGGTATAATAAAAATTTTATTGTTTTGTGTATTCTCATGATTTATGCCAGTTTTTCAACTTGTCCTTTCCAACTTTGAGAATGCTGTTAGATAATCAATAATAGATTACATTGTGGTAAAGGTGATATTACA
The DNA here is from genome assembly GCA_037833695.1 of Sechiopsis laciniata. Classification (NCBI taxonomy): domain Eukaryota; kingdom Viridiplantae; phylum Streptophyta; class Magnoliopsida; order Cucurbitales; family Cucurbitaceae; genus Sechiopsis; species Sechiopsis laciniata. The sequence continues at coordinate 14,081 of JBBMKA010005182.1, read as the reverse complement.
ATATTAAAGTTGAGGGTTATCATCTTATATACGGTATTCTGTTAGGTTTAATCTTTTGGGTTTTGAGTCAAATGGAACCAAATATATACATGATATTATAAGCATTTTTGGTCATTTTGAATTGGCTTAGTTCAATTCGTCTTCGATAACTAAAAGTGAATAAGTTTAGTCCACGGCATCCATCTAATTAGTAATTAATTTTTACGAATTTTTTTTATACCAAATTTAGTAGTGTTAGGCGATTGACTTGTGAAATAAGTTGTGGTGCACATAAGAGGGAAAGAGTTTGCTTGAAATTAGAATGTTGGATCCAACTTTAGTAAGACAATGTCAAACTCCATCCATTGTCGATTATGAATCAAGGCGTCATTAAAAAATTTCATGTATTTTGACATTTGTTTTGTGTCTCTATTAGAGGAATCTGTATGAAATAGTACATTGTAGACCAGAAATTGTTAAAAATGGTTTTATATTTTCGAATGATAAAAAAAAAAAAGAAATAACACAATAATTACTATGACTACAATATAACTAGTATGCATTCTTAATTTTAAAGAATTACGCTAATTTCAAATCTTAATATATATATATATAGATATATATATATATAGATATTTTTTTTTTTTTTTTTTTTTGCATCATTGGCTCTGTTTTTTATGATACTACTCATGTTGTTGTTGCTTAGCTCCTTTTTCTTAAGTCCGAGAATCCATCAAAACCCAGTAATATGTACCTCAACTCCCGATGCGGAGTCGTCACTTCTTGTATGTAGAAGTTTTATTGTTTTGAACTTGTCCTTTCCAACTTTGAGAATGTTGTTACTGAATGAACAAAAGTTACATAGTGTTAAATGTGATATTACAATATTAAAGTTGGGGATTATCATTTAATGTACGTTATTACATTAGGTTTAATCTTTTGGGTTTTGGGTCTGGAGGAAGCAAACATATACATGGTATTATAAGTATTTTGGGTTTGCTAAGTTAAATTCATCTTTGGTAACTAAGAATAAAGAAGTTCAGTCCACGACATCCATCTAATTAGTAATTAGTTTTTACGAATTTTTTTGATACCAAATTTAGTAGTGTTAGACGATTGCCCTGTGAAATTAGTTGTGGTAACATAAGAAGGAGAGAGTTTGCTTGAAATTAGAATATTTGTTCCAACTTTAGTAAGACAATGTCAAACTCCATCCATTGTAGTTTATGAATTAAAGCTTCCTTAAAAGATTTCATGTATTTTGACATTTGTTCTAATGTCTTTATTAGTGGAATGTGTATTAAAAAAGTATATGGTAGCCCCGAAGTTGTTAAATATGGTTTTATGTTTTCGAATGATAAAAAAAAAAAAGAAATGACACATCAATCATTCGAAAACATATTGTTCTAATGACTAGTATGCATTCTTAATTTTGAAGAATTGTGCTAATTTTAATATTTATAAATTTGTTTTTGCATCACTGGCTTATTTTTTTTTAAGATATTGCTCATGTTGTTGATGCTCAGCTCCCTTTTATTGAGTTCGAGAATCCTTTGAAACCCATTAATATGTACCTCAACTCCTCCTGCGACACAATCATTGCTGGTGTAATAGAAATTTCATTATTTTGTCTATTCTCATGATTTATACCAATTTTTCAACTTGTTCTTTTCAACTATGAGAATGTTGTCAATGAATGAACAAAAGATTACATTGTGTTAAGGGTTATATTACAATATTAAAGTTGCGGATTCTCATCTAATATACAGTATTCTGTTAGGTTTAATCTTTTGGGTTTAGGGTGTAGTGGATGTTAACATATACATGGTATTATACACATTTTGGATTGGCTTATTTCAATTCATCTTTGGTAACTAAGAGTGAAGAAGTTCAGTCCACGACATCCATCTAATTAGTAATTATTTTTTACGAGTTTTCTTTATACCAAATTTAGTAGTGTTGGGGGATTGACCTGTGGAATTAGTCGTGTTGCAAGTAAAATGGAAAGAGCTTGCTTGAAATTAGAATGTTGGATCCAACTTTAGTAAGACAAAATCAAACTCCATCCATTGTCGTTTATGAATTAAGGCATCCTTAAAAAATTTCATGTACTTTGACATTTGTTCTTATGTCTCTACCAGAGAAATGTGTATGAAAAAAGTACATGGTAGACCTAAAGTTGTTAAATATGTTTTTATGTTTCCGAATGATAAAAAAAAATGACACAACAATCACTATAACTACAATATTACTAGTATACATTCTTAATTTTGAAGAATTCTACTAATTTCAAATTTTAATGAAATTTGTTTTGTATCACTGGCTCCATTTCACATGAAGGCTCATGTCGTTGTTGATCAGCTCATTTTTCTCAAGTATGAGAATTGCTTGAAACCCATTAATATGTACCTCAACTCCCCTTTCGTTACTGCTGGTATTATAAAAATTTCATTATTTTTTATATCTCCATGATTGATACCAATTTTTGAACTTATCATTTCCAATTTTGAGAATCTTGTTAAAGAATGAACGAAAGATTACATTGTGTTAAATGTGCCATTTCGATATTAAAATTGGAGATTATCATCTAATATACAACATTCATTTAGGTTTAATTTTTTGGATTTTGGGTCTAGTGGATGTTGACGTATATATGGTATTATAAGCATTTTGGGTTGGCTTAGTTCAATTTGCCTTTGGGAACTAAGAGTGAATAAAATTAGTTCACGACATTCATCTAATTAGTAATTAGTTTTTACGAGTAATTAGTTTTTACGAGTTCTCTTGATATCAAATTTAGTAGTGTTAGGTGATTGACTTGTGAAATTAGTCGTGGTGAACGTAAGAGGGAGTGAGTTTGCTTGAAATTATAATGTTGGATCCTACTTTAGTAAGACAATGTCAAACTCCATCTATTATCGTTAATGAATCAAGGCGTTCTTAAAAAATATCATGTATTTTGACATTTGTTTTAATGTCTCTACCTAAGGAAGGTGTATGAAAAAAGTATATGGTACTTACTAATTTGCATTATATGTTTTCAAGTTTGATGTTTGTTGAAAAAAAAACGATTAAATAATTTCAGTTAACTATGGTATTAGGCTAATCACATACTCAAACTCAATAGGCCTCAAATGTCTGTTGTCGGTTACCTCAATCTACCTCAAATTGCTCGAAACTTATTTATCATAAACTTTGATTCAAGTGCCAATCTTTCCCTGTTTAGAAGATTCGAGAGTTTTGTGAGTAACAATATTTGTCGTGTATTGATTTATAGAGCTTGTCATATACAATACTAAGTAGTATATAAAGTCGTCTATCAATACCATTTGTTTAGGTCATGCTGCTTAAATGGCTTCTCTTCTTCTACTATTAGTGCCAAAGGAGAGAGGCAAACGATTCCTAATGAACTATCATGGTTCATGAGCCTTGTGATGATTACAATGGACAAGCAAAGGATATGACAATTCACACGTACGAGATTGTTCGGATTTGAGATTTGCTAAGTGAGTTGTACTTCAAGCATACGTCACAATCAGTAGATATTATTCAAAAGTATATGAATATGGATTATTTCATGACCCCAATAGAGGCTGAAGAGTTCGACATTATCGACGAGGTGATTGATAAGAGACTAATAGCTCTGGTGACTGATGCAGTTGGTAATGAAAGTAAGATAAAGGTTCAAGTTAGGAATGTAAAGTGGTATCTTGATTGAAAGCAAGTCATTTAAAAGTTCCATACCGACTTTTGTTAGAATTTACTGAAATTTTATTTATCTTCCATCACGTTAGAAAAATAATTTATTTATTTTTAATAGCTATATGTTCTTTTGGTTGTTTGAATTTGTATTGTTGTTTTGTATTCAACAATGATATAGATATTGATAGCTTTTGTTAACATTTCACAGATAAAATGTTAGAAATTTAATAAATTTTCAAAATTTCTTGTGATGTTTTTACTATATACATATTATATAGGATTCTTCTAATTCAATTATATAGAATATCATGTGGCAAGTGTATTATATGGTTGAAATTTTTACAGCATTGGGTTACAATCATATAAACATATTTGGCTCAAGAGGATTTTTACTTCAATTCAAGTACACATTTTTATGCAAATAGATAAGGAGCACCAACTAACTTTAAGGTTTCTTTGAGCATACAACTTTGTGCTATGATATGCTAGTTTGGATATACATTTTGAGTATTATTGAAAAAAGACTGATATAATACTGCATAACATGGTTACTTAGTATTTCGAGTTTGATTACTCTGTTCTTCCATATAAATATTTTATGATATGATCACATTTGAAGTTTTTAGTATTTCTTCACCATAATGTTAATATTTGCAGTTGTTTTATTAAGGCGACTATAATAGTCCAAAACATCATTATTTTGGATTTTGACTTGGTTGTTTAATTCTTCATTTCAAATGTTTTTTTTAAGAAACGATTTGTTTTTTTCATTTATAAAATGAATAATGATAGTGTTACTAGGAGAAAATAGAGTCATGTTTCTAGCTTTATTCACAATGAAATAACACATAAAGAAAACAAGTCGTATCGAGAAGTTAAAATGAAATCAAATAATTGCCCAACACCCAAGGAAAGATTACTAAAGAAGCATACAATCGAACATAAACCTTCGTCGAACGTCATAGGGTGTAGCATCATATTCATTAGCATGGTTGTAAAAAGCGTGTGTCACGTTTCAAAACGAAACTTAGGAAAATGATTCAGATCACATCTATGAATCACACATATACTGTATTGTATGATTCAAAACTTGAATAGTAGGAATCGGTTAGAAACGAAACTTTCGTTTAAAAAAAAAAGAAAAAGAAAAACTTGGTTCTGCAACTTTGCCTGGTGTGTTCGCCAGAGCAGAAGACTAACCACGAACAAGAAGACCTAAAAAACATGTAGACTTTTTGTGGAGAAATGAAATGAGGAAGAAGATATTTTTTATTTGAATAGACAAAATGGTTTTTCAATTTATGAACAATGGGTAGATGAAAAGAAAAGAGGGAGAAAGCGTTTGAAAGAAGTAAGAAGAGAGAGGTAAAGAAAGAGGGATACTGAGTGTTGGAAGTTGTGATTTGGGAATAATAAACAAATTAATATAGCTAAAATAAATTTCTTACTTTTACTATAATTAAAAATGATTGTCGTGTCTTTTTATTTCTTTTTTTTGTTTCAATAATTTTATGTTCTAATGTCATAATTTCATTCATACATGTTATTGAATATCTTTTTCCTTCATCTAATTATTTTTTAAATATTTTTCATAGTTTTTTTTAGATGGTTTAAACTTTCTGCAGTTAGTTTATTTTATATAGTTTAAACTTTATGGCTCTTTGATTTTTTATTATTTGTTTTCTATTTTTCATTTGGCTACTTATCTTAATATTAAAATTTTATTTATAAAAGTGAAACTTACAATACATGATACATTATGATACACAATACAGTAAATTAAATTTCCATACACGTTTCATTTCACGAGTTAACAACCTTGTTCGTTAGTATCACGACTTTCACCTTCGCAAAATGCATTCACAATCTTCAACACCGATGCCGAGGCTAGCTATCAATGAAACTACCACCAATTCACATAAACTTCAGATCCATTGCCCTAAAGAAATGTGGAATGCAGTTGCAATAAAAATCCAAAAACTTAGGTCTCAATTGAAAACCAATGAATTTTTGTTTTGGATTTTTAGAATTTATATTTATTTTTACTTGATTTTCCTACTACGTGTTCCATCTTTCCTTAAGAAAGTATGCGAATGTTAACTCGTTTTTTTTTTTTTTCAAACTTTGGTTGGATTTTAAATAATGTAGGTTAGATGTAGATATCAAAGTAAAAAAAATCATATGCTAAAGTAGTTGTTGTAGGCTTCAATTTCAAAAAATAAAAATAAAAAATAAAATGGTGATCAAACTAGGTCTTAACCATCTCTTTTAGCGTTTCTTCAACATGATGTTAATTCTTTGCATGTTGTGATGATGATTGTGAATGCATTTTACGTAAGGTGAAAGTTGTGATGTTAACGAACTTAGCTAGCTAGTAGAGTTATTTTGGAGTTTGAATGAGTCGTCGGGAAGGTAAGAAGTTTCATTATGCGTTGGGTGTGGCAATCTCATAGCAAGTTGATAACTCTCAATTAGAGAGTTATTTAGCTCTAATCTAAGGTATTTTTAATCTAGAATCTTGCATTATGATCTTAATTGGGTAGCTAAAATCACCTTAAGATACAAAATTATAATCAAAATACAATGCATGTAGAATAAGAGGCTTGGATTAGAAAGTTAGGATAATTAAGAGATTTTTGTGTTGAAAAGTCTAATGTTTAAAGCATTTTCTATAGCATTTTAAGAATCCTTGTTCTCCCTAAGTGTTGTTAAATATTTCATGATCTTAAAATGCTGGAAGTTTTGAATAAAATGTAATAAGAGGAGGAAAGCTCAAGAAAAGAAAAGCCAGTCTGAAAACCAATATTTGCAGCATTCAATCCCTAGAAGCACACTACTACAAATATGACTTTCTATGACATTTTGCTAATCCAAAAAATAAGAAAAAAATTATAAAACTGTCATAAATTCTCAAAACACGTATTTAATGTAGAAAAGAACGATACTTTTAAATTTTTGAAAATTTATTACAATTTAATAATTGTCATAAAATTTTTTACATACATTATAATAATTATCATGAAACTATAGACATTTAAATAACTATCATGGAATATCTAAACAAAAATAACTATGTTTTAGGATATTTTAAAATATGATTTAACCTAGTAAAGTATAATTTAACCTTTAAAAAAAAATCTCAAATCGCCAGCCCTAAATTGAATTTTTCTTTTCTTCTCTCAGAAGAAACCAAGCACGCCGACAACTCAAGTCCCCTTTCCTTTCCTTCATCAACGTGTTCATCACGATGCCATAAAAAAAGTTCTCAGGATCTTGTTACCGGTTGGCGAACACTAAACAAGTATTTTTTTTTTCTTCTTTCAAAATCTTGTTTTCTTGTTTTAAATTGTAAATTATACTTCATTTTTGGTTCGATTTGTGTTTCTCTGGTATCAAGGGCGATTTCGGTTCCTTTCAACCTTTTCCAAATTCTCCATCTCCTTCCCCAATAGATCCCCTTTAACCATAAAAAAAATGCACACAAGAAGGGATCTTGAAGCACCAGGAATGGTCGAGGTTCCAAGGGTCAGAGGCTCGGCGTCATAGTCTTCGGCTTTCAACTCCCAAACTTGGTTCCATTATCGTTCTTCAGCGTAGACTAAGGTAATTTCTCAAATCACTTCTTAAATATGAATATATTTCAAATTTTTGTAATTGGGTTTTATGGTTTCTGTTCTTATACCAATTGTCTTAGTTTCATGGCAGAAAGAATATGAGCGTTTATCTAGAATTTTTTTTTGGGTATTTTAGTATTTCTGGAATTTTTGCTATATTTCTCAGAATCTTGCAAGATTTGGGTTTCTCTATTTTGGCAAGAAAAAAATAAACTTATATACATAAACATAAATGCATACAATTCAGGCCCTTTATGTTTATAATTTTTGAAATTTGGGTTCTCTGTTTTCTTAGTTCCTTATTGGTCTTCTATGTTCACAAACCTCTCAATCATCTGAACTTTCAATTTCTTAATCCCAGTTGGTATGTACATACTTTTTTCCCAATCTTGTTCTTCAAGATTCTTGTTTGATAATATTTGTGTCAATAATGCAACACTTATTGATCTTTGTTGCTCGTTCATATTTTTGTTATATATTACGATTAGACCATAATTAGGATATGTTTTTTATTCTTAATTCGACAGTGAAATATTTGAGGGTAGAGGATTTGGGCCAAATTGATATATGAACATTTTTTCTAACTTTATTCACAAGACTTCAACGTTTTGTAACTAAGTTTAATGGCTACACAAGGAAATGGTTTGTGAAGTTTCTAACAACTTCTTCTCATATGTGACAGTTCTTTTGGTTTTTTTAACAAACTCACAAGTCATGTTCGCCTATGGACTTAAAACTCTTATCAAAGAGGTACATACATACATCTTTAATGTTCAAGAATTTTAGAGATATATAGGGAGAAGATACTTGAATGATCAAATCAATGAACAAAGCTACCTACTTTGTTTAATAGTCAAAATGCAAAGAGAGAGAAAAATATGACCAAGAAGATACACGTAGTGCAGTTGTATTTTACTTGATTAATTTTTCCTTTTAGTTGTAAACTTCATATCTCATAAGGGTTGGTCAATACGTCTCTAATGGGCGTCCTTGATAGGCTTGACGTCTCCAAGTTATGTTCTTTTTTATACCTTGGCAAGATCAAATCAAGACCATTCAACAAGATTCACGATGATTTCTACTTGAACGAACGTAAGTGTTTTCCACTTCTTTATTTCCCTTTGTTTCTCTTTGATTTTATTTTTTTTTTCTACTTGAACGGACGTAAGTTAAAAAATCTATATTATAACAATTTTTGTTTATCATGAATTTATTAGAGTAATTTTTTCTCTTTTTATTAGACATTAAAGAAAGGAAAGCTTTATTAAAGAAAAAAAACCCTTAAAAAATAGAGTGTATCCTATTTTTTCCTTAGCTCTTCTAACCCATCCTGTTGGAGGTTGTTCTTGGCAAGATTTTTCTCCCCCAAATTCGATGAGATTGTAGTCTTGGTGGGTCATGGGGGGAGCCAAAATGGAGCTTGAGCGGTGGAGCAAGTTGGTGAATGGGCTTATTCTGAAGAGAAGAAGGCAAATGATCAGGAAGATCAACACGATCGTCTCGATGTTGGAGTCAGAGTCGTTTCTTTTGATTAATCATGCTTTTGGCTGCGCTCGTCAACTTCTCGATTCTATGCTTGGGAAATTCAACAGAAAACGCCTTGCTCTCGCCCTTAAAAAGGTAAGGAGAAAAGGAAAATCTCCCCCTAAACTAACTTTTGGTTCTATTTTGTTTCTATTTAGGGAAAGAATTTAAGAATGGTTGTTGAACTACTTTGATTTGTGTCTAGAATGTGTTTGATGAAATGCCTCTTTGGTATGAACTCACGTTATTTATGGGATTTTGAGTGTGAAGTTTCTAGGTCGCTACAATTTAGGCTGAAAATTGATGGGTTCTTGGCAACAATATATACGGGCACAATTGGTAAGTTAAAAGTTACATTTTCGATTTGTGTTTTGCCAAAACATTGTTGTTTGTCCCATTACCACCATGAAAATTGTGTTTTATTATTTATTTGGCGTATCTTCTTCTTTCTTTGTTCTTGAAAAAGGTGTCCAACAATAGAACTATTAAAGAAAACTCTAATGGTAACAACCTTACCTAACTGCTAGGTAAACAATAAAAAATCAAATTATTTATATTCGACCATTAATTTAGAGTCTCTTTGGGAAGTTGTTTGAATGCTTTTTTACTCTGAAATTATGTTTGTCATAATATATGATTTGCTTATCGGACACTTGAAGAATTTATTTATTTTTTGTGGAAAGTTGGTGAGCTGTTGCAAGTTGATTTATCAATGCTGAAATATTGTATTGTCAATGGTAGACATGAAATGGTGTTGTTCTTGTTTCTTTACCATTTATTGGTACAAATTCGTTGTATTTAGAGTTTAATGAGCAAGCCATTTTGACTAACATTGTTAGTCATTAGTACTCTGCAACAATACGCACGGACAAGCAATAAAAACAAGTCATTCTGATGTGAATTTTATTTCTATTAGATATTAAAAAACTTTGATGTTTTATGACTAAATATAATACAATATAGATTGATAATCATTGCGATGTCTATGATTTCAACTTCTATTGGACTCTACCCACATGTTCGAAAGTTATTCTTTAGTGAGTATTTATTTTGATACTTCTATTGGACTCTATCCATATTTACATGTGAATGACCATAAATATAACAAGATAGAATGTTGTTGCTTTTATTTTGTAGCTTTGAAATTTAAAATTGTCTTAGTTATACAAGCTTAAACTTCAAAACTAAATGATTAGCAAACGAAACCTTAGTTATTTGTTGGCAGTTCGTGGTGTGTGGTTTGTAGCTTCAGGTTAGCTTCAAGGAAAGCATTTCAAGTTGAGTAAACTGTTGTTGGTACTTTTTTTTATCCCTCAACTTTTCACTGTATGTTTGGTGTTTCTGAATACTAAGAAGAAAATTTGTATGTTTGGGTCTAATACAAAATAACTTTAATATATGCAGTCAATCATTGAAATCTTCTTAAGTTGATCATTTTCTATATTTGTAGGCGCTTCAGGATTTTTGAGAAGAAGTGTTGTTGCCATTGTCTTATCTTTAGCACGACCACGTCAAGTTCTTCTTCTTCTTCATTCGGTTGGTATTGTCACGCTCGAAATTTTTTTGTTCTTAAAATCTAAACTAATTGTCATTACTTAGACTTTATTTTCTTTGTTTTATAGATTAAATTGAGAAAATGAAAGGTTCAAACTTCCCAGTTGTATCATTTCTCCATCTACATTATTTAATTCATTTTTTTTTTTACTTTTAATTGAGTTTGGCAGGTTTTGTTAATCTTTTTATTTTATTTTTCAGGTTTTGAGTTTGAGTTTCTTTGGAATAATTTATAATACTGATACTAGTTGGATATTGATTAATTGATTCATTCTTTAATGGGTTGGGTCTCTTGAGCTAAAATACATTCTTGAGTAGTCACATTGATTATTCTACCTATATAGTTTAATGATTTGAAAGAACTTTAGTAACTTTCTTTTTACCACACAATACAATCAACCAAATAACGATCTAGTTAATGTTTAACTTTTAAGGTTCTAAGAGTTGAGCTTATGAGAATTAAGGAGTCGAGATTCTTTCCCCACTATCTAGTAAGTTTGACTTTTATGTCTTTCATTTTTCCTTATAGTGATTGGGTATGTTATATATAATTAAAATTTTGGCTATATGGTTTTGATTGGAAACTATAATGGTGTTGCCAATATAGTAGATAAACACATTGGTAAATAATTGTGATCTCTAATTCAAAGTTTTACTAATATATTTTGTAGGTACTTTGTTCAAGGCGTTTGAGTCTACCATTATCTACAAATTGTCAAAATATTCATTTTTTTCTTGGTTTTATCAAACTTTAATTGTAATTTATAAATTTTATATATTGGTTATTTTGTATAAGACTTTATTTAAATTGTGATCAATGAAGTAAGTTTGACATCTATGTGGATTGTGACATTATCTTAGAAATGCAAAATTATTTACAAGTTTAAGTATTGTTATTTTTTAATTGAAAGGTTTAATGTAATTAATATGAAATGAATATATAAACTAGTAAATAGAATATATAAAATTTTATAAATTAAAAAATGTCATGTTATCTCTTCAATGATGATTTTAAACTATCAAGAAATAGAAATTATGACAATCACAACTGTCATGAAATGTGAATTCATGATAGATTACGATTTAATTTAATTTGAAAAAATAACTCTACTCTATGATATTATAAAACTGTCATGGTATCAAAAGTTAAAATTGCAAAAATAGCATAATTTATGACATTTATAAAATGTCATAAATAAATATCATAAACCTTCATGACAATTTTTAATTATCATGAAAAAAAATTCATGACAGTTTTATAATCATCATGGATTATATTTTATGACATTTTTATTAGATGTCATAAAAGACTTACTATGATAGGAGATACTATGACAAAAAAAATTTTTGGGCATAATTGTCATAATAAATCAATTATAACAATTTTTAATTGTCATAAACTTTGTTTCAAGTGCCAACCTTTCCCTGTTTAGAAGAGGTGTTTGTTTGTCGGGTTTAAAATAACTCCTAAAATAACACCTAGGAGTTATTTTAAACCCTCATTTTGGTGGAGGGTTTAAATTAACCCCTCCACCAAGATGCATGCTTATAATGCTTATTAAGATATTGTTTTTCAAGAGATTCATATAATGTTCAACTATTTCAAAGTTACAAATCTTAGAAATAAAAAATGATTAATATTTTAAATTAAAATATTTGATGATTCAATTATAATTTTGTAACATGCATGTTAATTATTATCATAAAATTCAAAGTAGTATGATATATAATATGTGTTTGAATTATTTATCTTAAAGTTAATTTTTTATATTTTGATGCACTTGAAGTTGTACTGCTAATTTTATGTTAATGTACTTGAAGTTACATGACTTCAAATTCATTTTTTTTAATGATTGAAAGCACATGTAGTTGTATAATTATACAACAATAAGTTATTTTGAGTTAATGAACGTAGATATATGATACATTAATGTATTATCAATATCATTTCATGAAGTGAATGTTATAGTATTTAGTAATTATAGGATAATGAAAGATAAATAAAATGTTGGAGTGAACATTTTAAATTTGCAAGAATCTCCTAAAGAGATGATCAATCATTTTGACTCATTAATATGATGTATTTGATGTTTTTAACATAAAATTTGATTATTTTTTCAACTTTGTCTAAGGATTTTTCTGTCAAGGTTGGGGTATTTAAGTTGACAGAAATGGAACACCTCTACCTGGGAACTAATATGGAAGTTAAATGAATCAAAATGAAATACTATATTCATAAAGTTCAGTAGACTTGATTGAAACTTTTGAAAATACATATATTATTTTGCCTAAAATAGCAAAGTTTACTATCAATATGATTTTCAAAACAAAAGTATACTAAGCTATAAAGAACTTGAAGTTCAAGTATACTATTTGGCATAAAAAGTCATATCATGTCAATGTGATTTAGATTAATCAATGAGAATAAACATGATCAACATCTATTAAAGAATTAGAAGATTCTTCGATTTAATTATCATTAAGTAAACTATGATTGAATTCTTCACATATATTTCATGAAGAAATGTAAAATGGTGAACTTGATTGACGCATCCGACAGATGGTCATTATTATCAAGTTGAAATCTTGTGTTTGCAAGATTGATTGCTCAAATAATTAAGTTAAGGAGCAAAATTTTATAATTAAAAATATTTAAAGGAATTGCCTTGGTAATGATCACCAGTTTCCATCTTAAACAACTGGTAATTATATATTATATATAGTTTGAAATAAGTGTTGAACATCCTGTAGTTTATGTTCATTCACAAGATGGTTAAACATAACCATTTATGAGAGGAAAGATTTCAATAAATATAAGAGTCATGAGATTTTGCATAGAGCGTTACTTATATGCATGAGCTAAGTAGTCTATTATAAATACTCCCAATGCAATTAGCTTATGACTAGAAGCCAAATATTTTCTATCTGCAAGTTTTAAATGTGCAGTAAATATTCAAATTGCTTCACCACATCATATTAAGATCAGTCTCCAGATGAGACTAGAAATATAAATTTTCTTAATTATTAGATATTTTGAACCCATGATGGTTAATATCTTTACTGCACAATTTGCTAATTGATATTAATGAGAAAAATGTTTCCAACATTAGGGGGAGAATTGAAAAAAGTTGAAAAATAAATTACATTGTCTCATTTAGATCTTCATAAAGATCATAGAGAACCAGAGTCTAAAAGACAATTAATTTGCAAATCAAATGTGAGATGTATTTAGAGATGATAAAGAAAGTGATTGAGATGCAAAATGTATCATTAAGAATTGATGTTGCAATAAGTTGTCATAACTAATGAGTTATCACATGCTTGAAGCATAGTAAAGTAACGAGTATCAAAGGTAAAAATCCTTGAGAATATAGATTTCCAGAAGAAATCTTAAATTTGACTAATCAAACGAATGTTGAAAATGTATATGAGAATAATAAAGAGATCTTGATAAGTTATGTCATGACATGAAAATAAATGGAACCAAATTGATATAGTTGTTGACAACATTTTATGTTATAATATTGTTTTTTATGTTATATATGAAAATGAGAATTCTAAACATAGATTCAGTAAAAAAAAAAAAAAAAAAAGATCGACATATTGACTAAAGTAGGGGAAATTTGAAAAAGGGGGTTGTTTTTAAAGTTTATTGCAAAAAAGAGGTTGATTTGAAATTAATTATAAAATAAGGGTAAAAACTTTGTC
>JBBMKA010005181.1:0-11889 GCA_037833695.1 Sechiopsis laciniata | reverse complement strand
TGGACAAAGTAAAAATCTAGATTTTTCATGAGAAATAAATATCTAGATTTTTCTTTGTCCATGGAGGGAAATCTAGAATTTTCTTTGGCCCATAGTTTCTAAATTCTTTTTTGGGTCTTAACATTTAAAATGTTATTTGGGCATTAATATTTAACAGGGCGTCATCATACATCAAAGAAGGGTAAAATACTATACAAGGTAATTTAGATTTTACCAAAATTATAATGCATCATTTGTTGCGAAATTATTTCTAAGAGTATATGATTTTTTAGTTATAATTTTAAGGAATCAACTAAAAGCATGGAATGGAATCCTAGACTATTTTATAGAATTTTTCTATAAAGTGTTAAACATATGAGAAGTATTCCTTGATTGAAAATCATGTTTAGTCTTAGTTAATCCTTTATATGATGCATATAATAATGTGATATTTTTTTATGATGTTTGGTAAATGTATTATAATTACTCATGTCTTTCTTGTTGTGATTAAAGTTAAAATTCAAGAGATTGCATCTTTGTATGCAAAATTGATTAGAGAGTCAACATATGTCAATAATAAACAAAGTATGGAGATCATGTGTAAAGGGGCTAGTTTATGGACTTTGCTATCGCTGTTAAAAACTAGGCCTTTATAGATTTTTAGACCGGACCTTAAGAACAAAAATCTAGACGGGGCAAGGGAAAAGGTGAGAAAAGGTGAGTAAATCTAAGTGAAGAGCAAATCTATTCTTTTAGTGCCACTTGTAGGATATAATTTCTAAATCCTAATTGTAGGATGTTTCTTTCCATAGACTCCCAATAGAGGATGACTAGGAAGCTTCTAAACTCGCGAGTAGGAGTAAATTCATATTTTGGGAATCTTCATTTTTATAGCGTAGAAGGTCGAAGAGTCAAAATTTAGGCCTAGACTTCATGATGGGTATATTAGGTTGGTGTGGTTCGAACCTGAGGTTAAAAAGACTAGTCCTAATATCTCGTAGCTTGTTGGATAGGCTAAGTTACACCATTGAGTCCAAGACTGGTGTAGTTGAGTTCATGAAGGTAGATTGATAGCAAATAAAGGGGTTTCTAGGGAAACCTTAAACTCATTAGAGGTTTTGTAGTTGTTGGTCTTTTTAGGCTTAATTAAAGTGACATTTTTCATTATACTCTGTCATAAATGCTTAGGTCTCATGTGTAGGCCCGAGATTAAGGAGTTGAGTAAGCAAAAAATTATTTCTAAATTGATGTATACCTAGATATGTGCATATGTTACATTTATGTTGTATAAGTAAAGAGTAAAATGTTTGGAACATTGTTGATCACTTTGTTAATCATAAGTTGTTAGTATGCATGTTTACTTATGATTGTTTTTGGACATTATTAAGTGCTTGACCATAGTATGAACATCTCATTTTTGTTGGGTTGTTTAGAGTTTTAACCAAAACCTATTGGAAAGAGTTAAGGTATAAGATCCCTTCCATTGTAACCTAGGAGTTTTGGCAAGGTTGTTTTTCCTAGAGTCTTTGGTTGTTATGCTTATATTCATTCAATGAGGGAAAGCTAGACCATAGAGCTAAGATGTGTATTCCCATAATATCTCAAAAGTGTTATGAGATATAAGTTATGATGCTTTGTTCCTCCGATTGTTTAAATCCTAATTAGTAGACTTGTTGTCTTTGTAAGACCTTCAATGAGTTTTGTATAGGATAAAACTAAGTCCAACCTTGAAAATCCGTTTAATACTATTTTTTAGTTGTCTTAGAAAAGTTCATCCCTTACTTCCTATAATCCATTTTAAGTAGATGAACCTTTTTTTAGGGGGTTATCTTTTATCTACTTTAAAGTAGGAAGTAGCTGGTAGTGAGGTGAAGGTGAATTTTTCTTCCAAAGCTTTGCTTGTTGTGTATTGGATATTAACGGATTGCTAGAGTAATTAAGAGAACCTTTAGAAATTATCAAGCCTAAGTTTGAGGCTTGGATGGTGGTAAATGTGTAACACTCAAAAGGTAATGTTTTAGACTTTTGTGAAAGATTTTTCCTTGTTTGTTGGACAAACTCTACTAGTTTTTTGCTTGCTTTTGTTTACTCACTCTTTTGTTTTATGAGGTGGATCAAAGAGATGTCAAAGTTACTTTCTTGCTTGATAAACTTGTGGAGTCTAATTTTTGTGAAGCTTCAAAGCAAGGAAATAATGTAAGTATTCTTTAAAATATTGATGTTATGGCATTAAACAATTCACATGCCAATAGTTTAAGATAGTTTCTTATGTGATGTCCATTAAGTTTGTTTTTTATTTTAAGATGGTTATGTTTCTTTAAAATAAATTTCAAAATTTTGAAATTATTTACTTACTTCTATATTGGTGATTGTTTGCAAGTCTATAGGATGCGTTAACCTGTTTAGTGATCTTTTAAGAAGTTTTATTTGACATGGTTCAAGACAATGCAAATGAATTATTAGGATTGAAAATTATTAGAGGTTGTTAAATCACGCAGGCATGTTAATAAGCAAGCTAGTAAAATCATTTGGAAAAACATTGTTTTTAATATACTTAAGATACCTAGTGATATTGATGATATGTATGACATTTTATATGCTAATATAATAGGTAGTCTTACATATGAAATTATTTTAATTTTTAAAATTCAAATTTACTTTAATAAATATTTTATATAATAATAGTATAATTACTATAATTATATAAATGTACATTAAAATATTTAAATAATAATATTATTATAACCATAAATATATCAAACACAAGAAAATAAAAAATAAAAAAACAAATAAAAAATGAAAAAATGTAAATAAAAGAAAAGAAAAGGAGAAGATGAGATGAGGGGAGATGAGAACACCTTGGGCAAAATAAAGTCTTGAACTTAACACCTCATTTCTTCTCATCTCCTCCCAAAATAAACACATCCTAAGCATGACAGAAATTAAAATGATTATCCTTCTTTTTATTTTTAGACAATATTTTGAGCTTGAATAACTCAAATTAATTAAGGAATTTAAGGCTTGGAGACTCTAAGTCTAAGTTATAATTGATTTTTGAGCTTGTCCTGAAGGCGGTCTGTCACCAAATGTATTTAATATTAATTTATTTTCCTTAATTAACCACTTGTTTTCTTAATATAGAAAATCTCAGAACTGTTTTTCTTCACTCTTTTCTTTTCACGCAAAAAACAAGAACAATCTTTCAAGCTTTATTTTTCTATCCAACCAAAGGAAAATCACAATATCTCATACTGTATTGTTGTCGCATTTTCTTTGAAACCTACTAACGATTATTTTCAGCAATTGAGACCCACTTTTTTGTGACAACTTCTTTCGTTGATCTCCCTTAACCATTTCTTTGGACAGTTTTCTTGCATTTTTGGTATATTTTCAGCGATTTCTTAGATCCCAACTTGCAGTTGACGGTGTAGTAGTGGAATAAGCCTAAAACGTTGAAGATTCGAAGCCATTTCGCTCTTTCTCTTTCTCTCTCTGATACTCGCAGTAGTCGATGATGAAGACCAAATCAAAACCTTAATTTGTTCTTGTGAAGCTAAAATAAATACAGTGTTTCTAACTAACACCGTATAATTAGTAAGTATAGTTCTAATCATAAATACAAAATAAATATTGTATTCCACATAAATACTTTGAATAAATACATCCGTATAATTAACAGTTTTTATAAAAAACACTATTAATATTTTATTAGAAAACACTGCTCCATGTTTGTAAAGTTAAATTCGTGTTATTAATACTTATACTAGTAATAAATACGAGGATTTTTACGATGTATTTACATGACTATATTATTGTTAAATACGACATAAATACCTTGAATATGTATATCTCAATACTTAATAACAATATTAATAAGTTAGTATGAAATAATAAAGACTATAACATTATAATACATAACCTATATTTTATGAGATTTTTTTTATAACAAATATTTGGGGTGTACAAAAGAATCAACAACCCGAGCAACCCGGACTACTCACCCCAACCATAAGGGTGAGGGTTATGATTTTATAATTTTCTTGGGTTGGGTTAATTTCAGGTTGACCAATTTTTGAGTCGTTCAACTCAAGTCAAACTAAAAAACAATATTATATATGTATGTAAGATTATTTAATAAAATAAATTTTTAACATATGTTAAGGAACATGTAATAATAAAATAGGCAATTTAGGTTCAAGTACAGTCATTTTAAAAAAAAAATTGTTTATATATTTATGGGATATGAGAGTTGAGTTTTAGAAAAGAAAAGGAAGATTAATACAACCTTTGAACCAAACTAACTCAACCTAAAATTATAGATTTGAGTTAGGTTGCTTTAATACATAAAATTGGACGGGTAAGCAGGTTGACCTACTAAAAAATTTGAATTAGTAAAAAAAGTTCTTTTAACTCAACTGAACTCGAATCATATACATCATATCCCAAGCCCATTTAGTAGGGGTGTTCAAACAACCCAAAACCCGAATAACCCGAACCAACCCAACCCAATTTGACAAGTTAAATTGGGTTAAATACATTTTTTGGTTGGGTTGGGTTCAAATTCATAAAATGTTCATGGATTGGGTTGAGTCAAGGGTTGACTTAAAAGTAACCCAACCCAACCCGAATTTATTATTTAGTTTAAATATATATATATATATATATATATATATATATTTACTTATAACATAATTATATATGCGTATATTTATTTGATTTATTTATTATTGTTAGACTTTTTTATTTCCCAAATTTTTTAATATTTTTTCAAATCTTTATAATTTATATATCATGATAAAATATATAGTCAAATTATGTAAAATATATTTATTGCTTTTAATTATATATTTGTTTTATGAAAATCGATTTATGTCATCTATTTTTGTTGTTTTAATTATCTATTTGTTTTATTTTTTATATTTGGAATCTTCTATATAAATAATGATTGTATTTTTATATTCATTTTATTACCTTGATTGAAAATTGTATTTTGTTTATGTATAATGTATGACTAATTTAATAAAAGATATTTATATTTATAATTTATTATTGGACCCGATGACCCAACCCAACCCGAAAATATAAGGGTTGGGTTGGGTTGAGTTGTATCTTTAATTAGGTTGGGTTAAAAAAATGATCAACCAAAAAATTTGAGTTGGATTGAAAACTTCTCCAAAAAAATTTGGGTTGGGTTGAAAACTTCTATCAATTCAACCTAACCCAACCTATGTTCACCCCTACCATTTAGTATATGAGTCGTGCAAGTTTTAGGACATCCAAGTAAATTTCATAAGTAATATAGTATGTCGCTAATAATCGGTGAAGATAGAATTTGAGTTCTATATAATTTTGATCAACCATTTCATGTTGCTAGGTTATAAAAAGAAGTTTCAATTTTCTCTTAGATAAGTTTAGCAATAATAAATCGTTTTTTTTAATTCAATAATATTTAGAAGTGATATTAAAACTCTTAGAGGAAGAATTCAAACTCTAAATCATAAATTATATATTATACTATGTTAAGCTATTATATAAGTCACTCTCAAAAAAAAAAAAAGAAACTATTATATAAGTTGAATTATGTTTTCATCCACCATAATATAGAATCGTAATTATTGAGAGAATGGACGAATCATTGAATAATGGTATGGCCAATGAGGAGAGTGGGGTCATTTGGATTCAGATGTTTGTCTCCTCTCCCTATTCCTCCACAGTTTTTTTTTGCAAAATCCCATCTGTATCCCAAAACTGCCCTTCCCTTTTCCAAATATTACCATTTTGCCACCCTACATGTACAAGCCCTCTCCCAATCCCACTTCAAGGCATACTTCCCCCTCATATTCACAATCATTTCTTGGAATCAAAGAGTTCACTCTGATTGCCTCCATCCAGCCGGCAACAGTAATAATTTAATGACGATGGTGTACATCTAAAAATTAAAAGGTCTTAGATTCGAATCTCTCTACTCTCAATTATTGTAATGTAGAAAAAAAAAAAGGCTTCCATCTAAATTTGAAATACTTGCTTACATTCTAATAAATTAAAATTTTCTTTTTCTTTTTGAATTAAATGCAACCGGCATTTATTCTCAAAAAAAAAAAAAAAAAATGCAACCGTTATTTTGATTGAAAATATATACTTTAATCAAATTTTTTTATTAAACAATATTTAAATAAAAAATTTCGAATTCATGAACAAACAATTTTATATATATACTTACTCGAAACATTTAGAAATATGGACTTTTAAAAACATTTTAAAATATATTTACTCCAAAATAGTTATTCTTATTTCTTTCTTTGTATTTTTTTTTCGCATGAAAGTTAATGCGAATAAATCTATATTAATATTTGAGTGGTCGTATCAATAATTTAATTTAAGAAGCAAAAATTCAAAAGTATAACCACCATTTATAACTTTTGAAAGAATAATAAAATTTTAAATCGTTGTTTTGATGAGTTTGAAATCCTAAATGGATAAATTTAAAATTGAATGATAATTTATAATTTAAGTTTGTTCACTTATTTAAAGTTGAATGATAATTTATCATTGTTTTATTTTGTGAGCTCGATTTTTAAGTTGAATTATATAAATAATTTATACCTAAATAAATTTAATGTCAATATTTGGAGATGATAAAAAATAGATTTTTGATAACTTATAATCACTTTCAAATTTAGATTTTTGAAATACCATTGAATAAAAAAATAATACTAAAATTTAGAGTTCATTTGTCATCTTGTAATTTATTTAAACTTTTAAATCTCTTTTTATCGATTGTTAATCTAATATTAAACTTTAAAATTTAAAATACATTACAACTGTACTAGCTAATTAGCTTGAAAATTTTTAAACATAAATAAATAAAATCAAAATGATTAATACATAAAATAAATAATAAAGAACCATTAAAAGAAAAATATATATATATTAAGAAATTAATTTGAATCCTAGACTAACAATTCAATTCGTAAAACAATTATTACTGTCATAAAAGTAATTTAAAAGTTAAATTAAAAAATATTACAATTAAATATTTAGAGTACTTCAAACAAAATTTTAACGATGATGATACTCTTTTTTAAATAAATTAGGAAAAATTATTTTTTTGTTGAAATTTCATTTTAGTGTTATATTTTAAAATCAAGCACTTTCATCCCTCACATTTCAATAATACTCCATTTTAATTATTGAGATAACAGAACAGTTAATGAGATAACAGAATGGTGACCACAATAATGATTAAGTTAATTTTAAAATATAAAAAATTAATGATTGTGGTTATTATGTTGGATACATGAATTTTATTATTATTTTTAAATAATTAATATGAAATCTCAAAAACACATTAATAAGTTTTTAATGTTTTTAGTTATAAAAAAGAGTTATCAAATAAATAATTAAATAAAATTATCCATCATCTTCTTCATCCATTTCATCCCAACTCAAGTTTGTAATGTTTTTTTTGTTTTGTTTTTTAAACAGAGCCCAACTAAATAGTTTATTAAAATTTATTTTGAACTCTTTCTTTGCTTTCTGAGAAACATGTTTCATTGCGTTTCAAACCCATTTCTGTACTCCCTTTTGGGTTATTTTCATTGGGTACTGATTTTGAAGAGAAGAAATGGGAAAAGGGGTTTTTAGGGTTGGGGGTATTTTCTTGATAGAAAGATTGAAGAGCTAGTAGAGAGTGTTGTGATTCTGTTGGAGTTTTGGTCGAGATTAATGAATAAATACAGGGCAATCAAATTTAAGTGTAAGATTATATTTGAAACATTTCGTAAATTTCAATAATTTTCTTGAAAATTTTATAAGTTTAGAGACAAATCTCATACATTATATAATATATATTATTATTAGTGGGTTGAAAATAGATTAATAAAGATATAGAATTGTCGTGTAGGCAAGTATTGTCTATCGAAATCGGTCCTCTATTAAAACAAATTCAAGTCCCCAATTCTAACCCCCCACTCTTTCTTTCTTTAACCCCATTTGACTCAAAAACCATAAAAAGGAAAAAAAAATAAAATAAAATAAAAAAAGAGAGAAATTCATGTACTATGGGTTCAGATATGACACCTCTCTGTTTTTTCTCCTTTTTTGTTTCCATTTTATGACCTTTCCCCCCCCCATTTCTGGCCGGAGATGGCCGTAATCCTCCTCCACCACCACCACAGCCACCACTGTCGCTGCCGCTGTTGCTCCCCTCTTTTTCTTCTCGCTGCCGTTCTCCTCCTCTTCCTCGCCTCCGTCATTGCCTCCCGCCACACCCCCATAAGTAAGTTCCTAAAAGTAATTAATTTTCAAAAGTTTCCTGTTAATATTTTATATGGAAAAGAGTACACACGACCTAACAATATATAAGAAAGATAAACTATAAACTACTCGTTTCATTATCAATTAATTTTGAGAAGGATATTTACTGTATCTAATATTTTCACAATTCAATTCCTCTAATTAATCCATCTTTTTGGGTTTTTGGTTTTGGAAAAACAGAAGAAACAGAGTTGGCGACACGGCGGAGACTCGGCGGGCCGGGGTCGTCGCCACCAACTTGTAGATTGAAGTGTGGCAGTTGCTCGCCGTGCACGGCGGTGCACGTGCCAATTCAGCCGGGAGTTAGTTTGCCGTTAGAATATTACCCCGAAGCTTGGCGGTGTAAATGCGGCAACTCGCTTTACATGCCATGAAATTTTAGCCAAGCTCTTGTCACAAAACACTGTATTTTTTTTTCTTTTTTCTTTTTTCAAATATAATCCACTTGATTTTTATGCCACTCGTAGTCACTTCAATGGTGAGTAGTTATTCATTTATTTATTTTTGTAATCGAAACTCGAAATCCGCCATTGATTTTTGTTTTCCTGCGTTGGGAAAGAAAGTTAAAAGAACTTCGGAAATATAATGGGTTTTTTTTTTCTTCTCCATTTTTCTCTATCTTTTTTAATTTTTTTTAATTTTTTATTAAGCTTTAATTTCATTGATATTTAACTTTAGGTCAAGTCAATAAATTTTCCTTTTCATTTTATGTTCATTACAAAAAACTAAAAATTTCATATGGAAGACATTTCTCCATATTAGATTAATGAAATGCCATTTTTTAAAATTTTGTCTTTGTTGTAAGGAGACCTTTTCAATTAAGTCTCATGGTTTCTTGACATGATTACACTAGAATTTACTGTTTTACGAACATTAGCTAGTGAGAAGAGCTTTTTTTTTTTTCTCAATTAATTTGTGCATGTGGGTTATATTTATATTAGATTTTTTATTTATTTATGAATAACTAATAAGTAGAATATTTTAGCAGAAAGAAGATTGGTAACAAAGGGATGTTGTGAAAAAGGAGGAATATTAATAGGTTAGCACATTCCTATAATTAGGATAGCAGGAGTTAAGTGACTACAAGGATAAGAAGGAAAATAAAGCAAATTAAATTAAATTAAAGTAATAAATGAGTTGTATATAAGGAGAAAAGTATATCTTCATTATAAAGATGGCATTTTCTATCACTAAATACATTTTTTCTTCTAGTTTGAATATTTCAGTCCAAAATAACTCTGATAAAGATGGAGGATTTTGTTAGAGATTCCATGGCTATTCCTTTTGTAATCCTTAAAAATTGTGCTCGAATATAGAACATTATAAAATCACTATTTGCCACTCATAATTTTTAAGAAGAACAACTTCATATGCTTATAAAGCCAGTCATTCATTTGAGTACTTTTATTTTTTTGAGTTCAGTAACAATAGAAAGATGAGAGAATTGGACTTATGACCTTGTAATTATAGATGTATATTTATGTCAAATAGAGTTATTTTTTTTGTTGGGATTTATTGGAATTGGAGCTTTGACCTACTAGTACTCTTGTCCATCTGAACCAAAAAAAAGTCCATCTCAAAATCTAAACCCAAGAAATGATAAATAAAAAAATTATAATCAAGCTAATTTTAGAGAGATACCTCTTTGGGGACCAAACTTTTGTTTTTGGAGGGAAGTGAAAAGATTGAGGAAAAAATTCTCAAAATGTAGACAACCTAAGAATGAAGATGAAACCAAAGTAAGTAAATGAATAATCACACAAAAAAGGAAATTGACATTGACACTAACCTAGTTCAAACCTTTTCAACTTTTAAGACAATTTAAGTTTACAAAATCCAGAGGATGAAAAAGCTCATTTACCTTCTACAAAGAACCCTTTTTTAAAAGATTATAATAATAAAAAGAATCCATTTTTAAAATTTATTTTTATGATTTAGGATGTTTTAAAAAAAAAAAAAATTAATTTGAAAACTGAATTGGGGGCTAAAAAGGGACAGACCACTCCAAAAAGTATTTAGGGTTTCATGAAGAAAAGTAACCTAAGAAAGAAAACGTGTGAGCAGTGGTCTAGAAATTACGACATACATAGTAAGATGCTAAAAGTGGAGACTGTACATAAATAAAAGTGCTCATAATTTTGTAAGACTATTCCAGAATTGCCCTTGAGTTTTTTTGTTTTTTTTTTTAACAAAGCCCAGCAAATTATTTTATAATTATATAATCAAGGACCCAAAATTTCCCCATCGTGCATGTGCCAGTATTGGGCCAAAAAAATTCGGCACCCACGTGGGGCCATTCTCACTGATGTCACCTTGTTTTAGTGTATATTTGAGGCAAGAGGAATAGTAATGAAAATAATTACGAAGTAATAATTATTTGTATTTTGGATGAAAGTAATGGTTATGAGAATAATAGTTATTTATGTTTGAGATAAAGTAATGATTATGAGAAAAATAAAATACTGAATATGATGTGAGTGAAAAATAGTGATGTGATGTATGAACAATTGTTGGAGAGAGAATAAAAAATAGCTATAAGAAAATGAAAAAAGTGATTTTTTGGAAAAGTGATTATGGGAAGAATGATTCTTGATGGTCAAAACATGAAAAATCAACCGAATTCTCATTCTCTCTCTTATTCTTGGTGGCCCAAACACCTTATCTATTTTACGTAACAATTCTTTAAAAATTATAATAATAAAAGAGGCCAAATTTTATTAGAAATTAAATAACCGTACAAACTTTGGGGTCTGGAAAATTTTGAAAGGTCCATTCCCTTCTATTAAATAATATTTCATTCAGACAAATCCCCAAAATTGGAAATGGCTTAAAAGTATCCAATCCATTTATTAGATCCATCGAACTTAAAGTTGAATTTGAGTTGAGCAAAATTTACCAACTTTTCGAAATCCACATATAAAATCTAATTCAATTTTTATCATGAATAATAATTTTTTTGATTGGATCAAACACCAAGTCTTTGATAGAGATGAATGAAGATAGACAAGAAATCAAATAATAAGAAACACTTTTCAATAAAGAAATTGAGATTCTAACGACTCGAGTGGTTTCAAGAAAAAAAAAAGAGAAAGAACATTATAATCGGATGCTAATTCTTTAGGAGGGGTTAAGTCTCTTCTAATCTCTTTGACAATTTTGTTTTTTTATTAATATTAAGAGGTTGGAAAACTCAAACCACAAACCTCGTAAATTTAATATATTTAAAATGTCAATTGAGTTATGCTCACTTTAACTTTTTAATCTTTTACAATATAATTATAATAAATATAACCATCAAATACAAAATTTCATATATGCATTTGTCATTTACTATAATAACATTTTAGGCCACTATACTACCATCGAAAGTTGATAGGGCAGAAATTAGAATGATGCGTCGTCGGCACGATGGCCGTGCGATCTGTCGAGTTATCATGAATCATCAGAGCAACGGGCAGAGCCCGCGTCGACCTTTTATCTAATAAATGCATCCCTTCCGTAGCAAAAAATCTATCGAGTTTATTCAATTCATAAATATAAATAACTAAAAAAACTTAATCCCCTTTTTTATTTGTTCAGAGAATTGCAACAAAA
>JBBMKA010005180.1:0-11889 GCA_037833695.1 Sechiopsis laciniata | reverse complement strand
CCTCACTTATGTTTCCTGCTATCGCTTGCTCAATTTTCATCGAATGTTTGATAATAAAGATAGATACGCAATGTTAGTGCAAACGACAGCGAAGAGATGATCCCAGAAACTTGGGCTACTAGCCCTTTGATCCACTTCGCTCTTGCGAGTATTTGGGAAAATTTTGAATTTTTTCATGTTTTTATCCAATCCAGGGTTTGGCTTTGCAAATCTCACCTTTTACTTTAGCGAAATGGCAACTATCCAATTAAATTTTCTACGCTGAATCGCTCTTAAAGCATGTTCAATTTCTGCGCTTTTTGCGAGTATTTACATTTGTCGCTTTGGTGAACTCCACCCCCAAACTTGGACATTTCATTGTCCCAATGAAAAACACTCAACACCCCCAAACTTAAAGTTTGCTAAAGGTTTAAGGCTTGGTTAATTCTAATTGAGTTCGCTTAAGCTAAATGATTCCGCAAAATTGAATGTCTAAACTTAATGAATTTTCGAAAACTAAGGCCTATGCTCTTCGCAAAATTTCGCCTCGTTCAATTTAATGTTTCGCGCTAGCATAAATGAGTTATAAAATTACTTTATAAAGAAATAAAATTGAATTACTCAGATGGAGAGTTAATGAAATATTGCAGAGATATGGAAACAGCTCGATAAAGCGAACAAAATACATTTAAGTTTTTCTTGTACATGCGAGCTTACAAAAGATAAAATTAAAATAAGCGAAAAGCAGGCAGTCATAAAAGAATTTGAAAGCGGTGAGAAGTAAAGAGAATGGAGGACTTCCATTATTACTCAGGCGGATCTTCGCTGGATTATTCTAGTAGCGGCGGAAGCTCTGGGAAATGAGGTAGTTGGAAAGGGCCTCCCTTCAACTGGTTGAGTACTTCTTGAAGAACTCGCTCTGGCTGAAGGAAATAGCGATGAAAACTGTGATTTTCATCTCTAATTTCCCTTAACAACTGAAGCTGCTCGTCGTTGGCGCTTGTCGATGCCTTGGTCTTCTTCGCTGGGCGAGAGCTTCTTACCGAAGCCTTTGGAGCGAAAGTTAAATACTTCCTCTTCGGTAAGAAGGGATCATTAGGCTAGCCCTTCAACCCTTGGAATAGGCAAAGCGCTGAGATGAAGTGCGGGTAGAGAAAATAGCTTGCCTTTCGCCCTTTCCAAGAGCGAATCTCCCACTTGATGAGCTTCCCATTATTAACTGACATGCTCGTCATGATGGAACAGATCAGCAGAGCTCGCTAAACTGTCAAGGTGGACTCGTGTGAAATTGACATGAGCGAAGACTTCAAGAATGAGGCCCAAATTTACCCTACTTCGTTGAGGTTCGCTGTGTGGAAACGGCGAGATTGTGGCCCCTCATCCTATTCAGCCCCTTCTACTCCAATGACTTCTAGGCAAGTCTGGAGATCTTCTTCTGAGTACTCGTTCAACAGCTCTTCGTACTCAGACTTTTGTCCTCGAGCCCAAAAAGGTCATTCCAAGCCTCTAGAGCCCAATTGATTTCGCGACCATGAACCGTGGCCTTGAAGCTATTTCGATCCAGTAGGCTGGCGTAGAATTCAATAACCCATGTTTGCCTCGCTGAGCCGAGCTCTGTACAAAGCTTCCTTCATCCTCATTTCTCAATTTACTCGATCACAGCGGGTGAAAATCCTCTAAGATCGGGGTCGAAGAACTGCTCGGGCAAAAACTTCTTCGATTGATATTCGATGATGTTCTTGTTGATCTTCTGCTACCTAGCTTCAAAGGAGTGACTGCTACTGGCTCCGCTTGGCTCTTTACCAAATTTTTTTAATTTTTTCACAAGAGGCGAGGGGTGATCGAAGGCTCTACGACTCTTTTTCGTTTAAGCCTGGGAATGCTCTTCAACTGTAGGCTTCGCTGAACTTGTGCTGGCTCGGGCTCACTTTCTACTTCGAAGTTTGAAAGGGCGAGGAGGGCTCGTCCAATTCGTCATTCAGATCTTCGTCCGAGCTGATAACTCTTTCCCGTCTAAAGAGGCCCTTCCCCTTTCGATTGGCGGACTTGCTGCTGGACGGCAAAGCATCAACTTGACCAGCTGTCAAGTGTGCTTCATCATCACTAGCTGACGAATCTTCAACTTCGTCTCTGCTCTCCCGCCTCGCTATCTGGACTAACGAAGCTTTCGAGCTCTTCGTCGATGACTGGTTGGGGACTCGTGACTTCCTTCGCGAAATCGTCCAGCAGCTCTTCCTTCTCGTTGTCCGAGTCGAGCTCTTGGGCGTTAGCATCATCCTGGCGAAGCACTAGTTGTGCATCATCCACCTCAAGCTCCTCCATGAATTCCACAGCCTCTTCTTCGAAGTCTTTGCTGATCAATCCTTCGTCAGCGAGCTGTACTTCGCCGCTAGGCTCAACTACCACCGTACCACTCCCTTCAGCCACAGATGCTTAAGGAGTTTCTCTAGCACTTCACTCACCCTCTGCTGCTTCTTCGCAACTGCCTCTTCCTCATTTTTCTCTTCTTTCTTTTTCTTCTTTCTTTCCTTTTTCTCCTTCTTCTCCAGCATTTGCCTATTCTCTGCCCTTGACCTTTTCAACTCAGCCTCCAGTTTTGCTATTCACTTCCGCAATGCCTCCTGGGTAGAGTCTTCTGGCTCAAAAGCCTTCTTCGTTGGAACCACAGCGGGAACGATAGGCTTCGCCACAGCAGGCTCAACAGGTATCTTCTCGACTGGCTGCTTCTTTTGCTGCTCTGCAGACTTGACTGAACTGGCTGTTGGGCCAACCTTTTTCACCGCAACTAATATTGCACTAGAGGCCTTGGCGGAGGTACCCTTGCTTTACGACCGAATTTGTGTGTCCACAGAAGGCACACCCACCGCCTTGCCCACTTTCTTTGCTGACTTTTTCATGACAATCTTTCGCAGGACTCCCACAGAAGAAGTCTCTGATACTGCAGAGTTGGGTGCTCCTCCGCTTGAGGCTTGCATACGACGCTTTGCAGCCGCGAGGATACTTAGCTTATTATCTAATTTTTTGGGCTTTTTGGATTAGGCGACAGGGATTTGAGTTCAAAAGGCCATTTAGGAATTGGAAATTTGGTTAAGGGTATTTGGAAGTGGCGAAAGCTCGGAAAAATTTAGGGAGTTCGAGAGAAATTTGAGAATTCGGAAGCGTGAAAAAGTGAAAAAGTGAATGAAATGTGGAATTTATAGGCTACGCGGAATAGGGCAATGGTCGGCCTGAAGAAGTGAAATATCTCTTGAATCGCGGTGAAGCCTCGACCGTTAGATTAGATTACCTCTTGACACGTGTCAAAACTGGCTAGACGATTAATGTCACGCGTTTACGACGCGCCAGCGATCCGATGACGTCACACCAAGACATTACTTCGCCGAATATTTCGCTTTAGCAAACGTAACCTCTCATTGAAAAGCAAGTGGGGTTCCGACTAACTTTCTCGATTTAGCGAAATAAACACAATAAAAAGGCGAAACTACAACTATGAAAGTAAAACAGGCTAAAAGTAAGATATGTACAAAATAATTTCTACTAACCTAACTTGGAGCAAATTTTTATGAAGTCAACTTGGATAATACCTTTACTCCATCCTTGATGACTTGCTTGAGCCTTCGTTGATGCTCAAATAATTTTTTATTTTTACTTGGGACAGAGATCATGATCGAACATATCAGATTTACACATAGAGCAACAATACTTACCTCGATCGTCAAGGCTTTCGCTTGAATTTTTCCATTGGCTTGATTTTGCTCCACAAAAAATTTATCAAAGCATTCCTCGGCATTCCCCTTTATTGTCAATATTTGAGGGCATGGAGGTGGAGGAATTTCAAGTGTGGTAAAATTCTCCTTGGATCCTTCTTCAAGTTGAGGCTTTTGAGACGGATCTTCAACAATGGATTCTTTTTCCTCTTCTATAGGCACTTGATCAGATTTTTCTTCCTCATTGACTTCAGCGAACATTTTGATCACATTTTTTCGGCGAAACTGCCCACATTCGATTCTTTCATTTTTGCTACTTCACTAAACTGCTCGTTATTTTTCCATGTTATAGCGAAAGTTTCCTCCTTCGACTCGTCCACAAGATTCTGCTCAGAGTTCGCTTCCTCAAATATTCTAGCGAAGCTTTCCTTCTCCTTGGGCTCGTGTTCAACATTGGCTTTAGCCAACATAGCAATGAAACGTTTCTTTTCCACGGGTTCGTCCTTCGTGTCTTCCCTTAAAGTATGCTCAGACTTAGCTGTAGCGAAGTGTACAGTGAAAGCTTCTTCTTCGGATTCAACCTCTGTATCTTCCTTCACAATCAATGCTTCATCGTCTTCCAATGCCAAAGCATGAGCTTGCTCCATCTAAAAAATATTGGGTATTTCCAGATCAGAAGTGTGTTCGTCTAGATGGGTTAGCTCAATTTCGTCAGTTGTTTCAACTTCTAAATAGTTCATCAGCTGAGGTTCGAAAAGATTGTTTCGCTCTCCTTCATCGGTTAGATGAGTTGCGTCTACTTCCTGGTTGGTCAAAATGGTTCGCTGGTTTTGAAGGATAGCGTTCATTTTAGCGATGTTTGCTCTAAGTAGATAATCTAGTGAAGTGTCAGGGTTCTGCTTAAGCATTGGCTGCTGAGCGATTTCAAGATTTATTGAGGCGAAGGCTGACGTAGCGAACTCAGAATTGGCTGGAGCATAGGCTAATTTAGCGAATTCAGGCCACTCATGCGAGGTGGTTTCTAAACTTCTCATGAACTCTTCTTGGCTTCGAAGGGCAATGCTATTTTAGCCATGGATGCCTTGAATAAGCTTTCCAATGGGTATCCTAATTATGCTCAAGCAAAGGCTGTTGAACGAATTGAGAATTCGTTGAAGCTTCCACTGAGGCATACGCATAATCGGCGAACTCAGGGTTTGAAGTTTGATGAGTTTGAAGGATAAACTCGTTCTCGATCCTGGATTCTCTAATAAAGCTATCCAAGGGAGTTTCGATTTTGTGGACGAATCAAGATTCGCTTGAGTATTCGCTGAGGCGTAATTTGAAACATTGAATTCAATATCTGCGTAATTCGGCCCGTATCCTTGTTGATGCTGTATGCCAAATTTGAATGGATTATCTGTTCCTTCATAATCATAGGCATTCTGTTGGTTGCTCAATTGTATAGAATTTTGCAGGATCTCATAGATGGTCAAATCAGGATTTTTAGGGCCTTTTCCACAAGTGTGGTTGTCTCCACAATAATTATGACTCTCGAAGCTCATGGCTGAAAATTTCTTCTCCTGCCAAGCGAAGTCAAAATTTGGTTCTTCCCATAAAGGGTTTGCTTGGACGAGGTGCGGAGTAGCAAAATTTTGAGCTTTGAAACTATGGTTCGGCGAAAAATTGAAATCCCATGATTGATTTTACGGAGCAGACGTCTCTTCAACATATTGATTAGGATAGACAAAGTCATACAAGTTCCATTGATAATTATCCATCTTCCTCAATCTTCCACAAAAATGCTTTGCTGGGCGAAAATAATCGACAAAGAATTCTAATTTGCGAAAAACACACCTACAACAAAGGCAAGGATCAATTGCTAGCTCTTAAATTAAGCACTACTCTCAAAACTACACTCAAACAAGAAATTAATGACACTAATCCCCGACAACGGTGCCAAAAACTTGTTGCTTGACAGACTAACACACAATAATTAAAGAAATAATAATGATGGTTATGACGTGGAAAATTTCCACCTTCGCCAAAGCGAAGGGAAACTTAAACCAAACGAAGTGTGTGTTTGTTTCACAGACGTGCAAGTATACGCGGTCAGATTGTAGCATGTTTTAAACAGTAAATACATGTCATTTTCTACAGGGATTAGTTCTTAATACCATACTTAAGCGAAATGAAGGGAGTCAAGTAACAAGTGAAATTGTTGTGATGAGTCTAAACTAAACGAAATAAACGTAATGTAATTTAAATTAGATGTAAATGCATGGGAAGGAGAATAAGACATTTTCAAAGAGTTTCGCTTAGGCAAAACTAAGTTAAGCGAAGACACAGACAACTGAAGGTTCCTCTTTGGCTCTCACGAGCTCTAGAAGTTGACTCTCTCGAGCTTCTAGTTCGGATCTCTCGAACTCAAACATTGCTAAAATCACGCAACAGCATTAGGCGAACCTTATCTCTAAGAGTTCTTTGATTTGCAAGCAATCTTATCTCTAAGCAAGCTTGCCAAACCTAATGTTATACATGCAAGTTCGCTCTATTTCTATTCTCTCGAAGCAAAATAAAGACATACACAGTGGATCAGACGGAATGTATTACGAATTAACACAGCATGCATAATAGTTGAACATCTCGCTAACGCTTCGCTTAGGTGAACGTCTCCTACTTGCCTACTTCCTTCCAATAACGAACTTAGCTACTCATAACGTTAAATAAAAGTAAAGCGAAATATAAACCAAAGTTCATGTTCATTAAAATACCAAATAACAATGTTCGTTACAAATAGTGTTAAGACAGAAATAACGGAAGTAACAAAAGGAGAAATAAAGTTTAGAAGAAGCCTGGCCGGAATCGTAAAGACAACAATTCTGATTTGGCTCCGACGAAGTCTCTGCAACTCCGGCTAACTACAACTATGTTAAAGCTAAACTATAGAACAATTGGAAATGAATAAGAAATAACTAAACTATGGCTAAACTAAGGAAAGTTGATCGGAATTTAGTTCGACGGAGGATCAACCTAAAGATGGAGATTGACCCAAGAGTGGGTGATATTTTGCTCTGAAGGAGAATGCCTCTATTTATACTGCAGCTCAAGCGACAAGGCTTTGACTTCTCTGCTCCATGATCCCTTGTCCCCTCTAGACAACATCTAACATTCTCTGCTCTGAAACTGCCAAAAGATGCTCTACTCCACGATCTCCCGTACAGCGCTTTTGCAAGAATCAACGTCGCTTAGGCAAAATTGAAGGCATTTCAGTCTCTTTGATGCAATGTGGAAAGCTTTTACTGCGCGCTAGGTGCTGCCGTTCGCTTGAGGGAACTACTTCTTGTGTGAATTTCGCTTCGCTCCATCAGGAATTCTGCAGACAAACTAGAAAATATCAATTCTTTAAATACTTATAAATTTGCACACATTCAAGCATGTTTCGCTGCAGCGAACCTCTAAAATGCATCCTAATCAGAAAACTAAAGGATGTTTCGCTAAAACATAACTTTTGGTATGATGGGGCAAAATTCAATATTAAATTACTTCATTATAGCAATTTCTAATATAAATTTGTTCTTTTAAGCTACTTTAACTCTCAATTCTTGAGAGTTATCACACCCCTAAACTTACACTATTGCTCGTCCCGAGTAATAACTCCGTTACTAATGGAGGGAACTTACTTTTTCCTATTTTTTCTTCCTGACAACGACTTCATTTCTTTCTTTGCATAATCTAATCAACACCTTAATCTGAGAATTCAAAAGTATTTCTAAGTAAAGTTTTTCTATAACTGGACAATGCTGGGCGAAACTTTAGATTTTCAGAAACACCATTTTACAATTTGCTTTAGCCATTCGTTCGCAAAAACTCCTTTCGGCTTAGAATTTTAATTCTTTGGTTCTTCTAGCTTTCCCTAGTCAATTGGATTTAACTATTCGCTTTAAGCTCTTTTGCTCCCTTTAACTTTGGTACTTCTCTTCTTTTGCCGAAGTGAATACTCTCCTTTTACAGTTCGCTAGGGATCCCTCACTTACGTTTCCTGCTATCGCTTGGTCAATTTTAATAGAATGTTTGATAATAAAGATAGATACGCAATGTTAGTGCAAACGACAGCGGAGAGATGATCCCAGAAACTTAGGCCACTATCCCTTTGGTCCACTTTGCTCTCGCGAGTATTTGGGATGAGTTTGAATTTTTTCATGTTTTTATCCAACCCAGGGTTTGACTTTGCAAATCTCACCTTTTACTTCAGCGAAATGGCAACTATCCAATTAATTTTTCTACGCTGAATCGCTCTTGAAGCATGTTCAATTTCTGTGCTTTTCGCGAGTATTTACATTTGTCGCTTTGGAGAACTCCACCCTCAAACGTGGACTTTTCATTGTCCCAATGAAAAACACTCAACACCCCCAAACTTAAAGTTTGCTAAAAGTTTAAGGCTTGGTTAATTCTAATTGAGTTCGCTTAAGCTAAATGATTCCGCGAAATTGAATGTCTAAAATTAATGAATTTTTGAAAACTAAGGCCTATGCTCTTCTCAAAATTTCGCCTCGTTCAATTTAATGTTTCGCGCTAGCATAAATGAGTTATAAAATTACTTTACAAAGAAATAAAATTGAATTGCTTAGATGGAGAGTTAATGAAATGTTGCAGAGATATGGAAACAGCTCGCTAAAGCGAACAAAATAGTATTTACATTTAATTTTTTCTTGTACATGCGAGCTTACAAAAAATAAAATTAAAATAAGTGAAAATCAGGCAGTCATACAAAGATTTGAAACAGGCGAGAAGTAAAGAGAACGGAGGACTTCCATTATTGCTCAGGCGGATCTTCGCTCGAGTCTTCTGGTAGCAGCAGAAGCTCTGGGAAAGGAGGTAGCTGCAAAAGGCCTCCTTTCAACCGGTTGAGTACTTCTTGAAGAACTCGCTCTCGTGGAAGGAAATAGCGATGAAAACTGCGATTTTCATCTCTAATTTCCCTTAACAACTGAAGCTGCTCGTCGCTGGCGCTTGTCGATGCCTTGGTCTTCTTCGCTGGGCAAGAGCCTCTTGCCGAAGCCTTTGGAGCAAAAGTTAAGTACTTCCTCTTCGGCAAGAAGGGATCATTAGGCTGGCCCTTCAACCCTTGGAACAGGCAAAGCGCTGAGATGAAGTGCGGGTAGAGAAAATAGCTTGCCTTTCGCCCTTTCCAAGAGCGAATCTCCCACGCGATGAGCTTCCCATTATTAACTGAAATGCTTGTCATGATGGAACAGATCAGCAGAGCTCGCAGAACTGTCAAGGTGGACTCGTGCGAAATTGACATGAGCGAAGACTTCAAGAATGAGGCCCAAATTCGCCATATTTTGTTGAGGTTCGCTGTGTGGAAACGGCGAGATTGTGGCCCCTCATCCCATTCAGCCCCTTCTACTCCAATGACTTCTAGGCAAGTCTGGAGGTCTTCTTCTGGGTACTCATCCAACAACTCTTCGTACTCAGACATTTTGTCCTCGAGCCCAAAAAGTTCATTCTAAGCCTCTAGAGCCCAATTGATTTCGCGACCGCGAACCGTGGCCTTAAAGCTATTTCGATCTAGCAGACAGGCGTAGAATTCAATCACCCATGTTCGCCGCTGAACCGAGCTCTGTACATAGCTTCCTCCATCCTCGTTTCTCAATCTGCTCGATCACAGCGGGCGAAAATCCCCTAAGATCGGGGTCGAAGGACTGCTCGGACAAGAATTTCTTCGATTGATATTTTTTGGTGAATTTTGATTTGATGGATTCATCATTTGATATTGTTTTCGAATTGATGGCTCGTTAAGATTTTTCCTCATTGTGATATGATTTTTCCTTGAGTTTTGATAATTCTGATAAGATGTCAGCTAAATTTGTACTTGAAAAATTTAAATGGGAATGGGGATTTTAGTTTATGGAATAGGAAAATGTGTGCATAGTTTGTGTAACAAAGGTTGCAAAATCCTTAGATGATGCTTCTAAGGAATTAGAAGAAAACTTGGATGAATTCAATAAAGTTTGTGGTGATTTGACCAATTCTGAAGAGGGAAAATTAGATGGTGAAAATCAAGTTATGATCCTTCTTGTTTTGTTACCCCAAAAATTATAATGTTTTGAAATCAGTCATTAAGTACGGTAGAGATTCGTTGACCCTAGAAATAGTTCATGACTCTTTGAGATCTAGGGATTTGGAGATGAAATTTGAGAAGAAGGATTTTGAGAATTTTGATAATTTTGAAATTCTCACAATTTTGAAAATTTTTGAAAATTATGAATTTTGGCAAGGTAAATTTGGAAAATAGTCATCAGTTTGAGATTAAGGGAGTAAATTCTGTTGGTTTAGCATGGATGTTAACAATTGTGAGAGATTCGTTTCAGGTTATTTTGCGAAACCTTATCTTGTTAGGATCTTTGGATGCTGTTGGTTATGACTACTCATCTCGAATTGATAAAATTAAGATATCGAGAAAGCTTATAAATGATTTATATATTCTACAAGAGAAAGCTTATAGAGCGAGATGGTTGTAGTTTCTAATGAGATTCTTGGAACTCCACAAGAATATTGGACAAGTTCTCCCCCTAAGAGTAGTCCATTTGTTGTTGAGCAGATGCGTTCTGATATTGTTTTACTTTGTAGAAATTTGTTCGCTGCTTCTGCTTTTGACTTTGAAAATTCTTCAACTCAGCCTTTAGTGCATATTAGTGACAGTGCACGTTCTGATCTTATCTTTGTTACCCTTGAACCTGAGGATGCTTGATGCAGATCTAGGGTAGCGAATAGCTAAATTCTTTTAAGTGTGGTTAATTTGCACTTCACGCAAGTATACGCGGTCTGCAGTAAGTAATAAGTAAATTATCAATCTCCATAGGGACTGGAAACTATCCGAGGTGATGTTAAGAATTGAATTGTAAATTGCGCGAATATGATTTGAGTTGATTTGTAATTGGATCATAAAAATAAAGAAATAGCAAGATAAGTAATATTGATAGGTTAAAGCTAGACTAAGATACTCATCAAATTCCGCAGCAATGTAATAAATAAGAAACTTGCAGTAAGGGACTCTGTCATACTACGCCTTACTAACTTTTGCTTCTGCCTTCGTTTAGCATCGAGTTTGACTTCTGCCGCGACTAGATGTAATTACGCACCGGAGCTAAGTATGTGATAGTTACGCGTTTATTCCTAAACTTCGATTCAAAGCATCACAGATGTAACACTACCTATCAAACATGTAAAGTAGACTTAGGTTATCTCCTTTTTCGATTTACAACCTATTAGTTCGTGTGGATGGCCGGTTGACACTCACTATTATATTGATGTACCTAATCTACATGTTCTAGATAAACCCTTCCAGTTTCTTCCTACAACATGATACTAAAATTCACTTTCTTCTAGCTTTGCCCTGATGAAATTAGTTCATGATATAGACAGAAAACACAAAATACAACATGGAAAACATATTAGAATTTTATTACTGAAGTAAAATGAATCTAAGAATGAAATAAAAGAAAAACAAATAAACAAAATATCGTTGCCTCGGTCGAGTCTCTGAATTCCTCTTAAAAGATAGAACAAGAGAAAAGACCTCCACACCTCTCTATTACACAAACAATCTATTTATAGGACTAGGTCGTCATATCTCCGAATCTCCCACAATGGCACGAATCAATCTTCACGATAATTTCTCATTTAATCCTTGCCAAATGTGTTTTGATTTGTCTAAGGTAGGAATCCGGTAGTTTCAACAATCTGTCTCTTAATTTGTCTGGTTAGTCAACTTCTCACTGTCAGACGATTCCTTCCTTATTTACTTGAAGTGTTTCTGGCCTTTGTCTTTCGAGCTTTAGTTACTCACAATCGCGCGTCTTGATTCTCAGCATCGCACTGCCTCACTAGCGCTAACCCTGTGAAAACAGAAATCAGCATAAGTCATGCGAAATCCATGCTAAACGTGCTACTTTGGTTGTTTTCCACTTAATAATTGATATCTTACATTTTACTCCCCCAATGCGTAAGTGTTCACAAGATTCACACGTGTCAGTTTAATTAAAATTTTAATTAGATGAATGATGGTGTGGGAGATTCACAGTTTCGCTGAAGCGAACTGTAATTCAATCTTGGCTAATTGTGTGGGTCTCTACAAATGCGCAAGTATACGCAGTCATGTTGTAGCAAGTTTTAATATAAGTAAAAGGTCATTCTCCACAGGGATTCTTATTTTGTT
>JBBMKA010005179.1:0-11889 GCA_037833695.1 Sechiopsis laciniata | reverse complement strand
CTTAATATTTTATATGAATTTTGCTACATTTGCAATTACTCCTCACTTTTTAGATTTTATAAGAATGAGTAATGTTTTTTTTTAGTACATATTGGGGGAGGGAGACAAATACCGATTCTCGGGATCGAACAGGTGTTAAACTGATTTACAACCAAACAATGAAACCATTGCGCCACCGACCCATTTGGTGAGTACTGTTTGGTGAATAATGTTTATTGTATACCAGTCAAAACATAAGCAAATATATGCAAATTGGAAAGCTTAGTTGGACATCTATTGCTCATCTCTACTATCAACAATTTTTAATACATTTATATTTAGTAATTTGTTAAATTTAAAATAGGTTATTTAAGTGTCAATATCAACATAGTTTAATTAGTTGAAATATTATAATTTTAATGAAAATTTAAAGGTTTGAATTTATAATTCACATTTTGTAAAAAAAAAAAAAAAATTATATTTCACATGGTTGAACTTAAAATAATAATAATTTTTTGTTGAACTGAAAAATAAAAATAATTAAAATAAAATAAAAGTAGAGCTTGAAAAGGTATGCAATTTGGTCAATTTTTAAGGCTAAACGAAAATGGTTTGGGCCATTGTTTTTATAAATATGGGCCACTGTTTACGCTATGCTATGTTTAAAAGGATAGAAAAAAACAAAATAAATTATAAAAGCGACCACAGTGGGAGTCGAACCCACGACCTTTTGATCCGAAGTCAAACGCGCTAATCCACTGCGCTATGCGGTCGGTTTGTTGAAAATGTTCACAAAAATACAATATATATTTATCAAACATATAGAGAGAAAAAAAACTCAATTTGGCTCCTTTTTCTGCATTTTCAATTTAGTTTCTCCAATTAACACACG
Organism: Sechiopsis laciniata; assembly: GCA_037833695.1. Taxonomy (NCBI): domain Eukaryota; kingdom Viridiplantae; phylum Streptophyta; class Magnoliopsida; order Cucurbitales; family Cucurbitaceae; genus Sechiopsis; species Sechiopsis laciniata. The sequence continues at coordinate 11,018 of JBBMKA010005179.1, read as the reverse complement.
ATAAGCTTTAACTGTAAATAAAATATCACAAAAAAATAAACAAACTCAAATTTACTTAAACAAAAAAAAAAAAAAATCTTATAAAATTGGAGGATGGATACAAAATTTTCTTTCAACTCACATACTCTTTTCATAATTTTTAGCAATTTATTTAGCATTATGCAATATAACGTATCATTTACCAATTTTATCATTTTACCCATGATAAGTGATTAATTAAAATTTGTTATAAAACAGTTGACTAGATTGAAAAATATATATATACACTAAAACAAATATTTAGCCATCATAAAATATAGCTATATATAAATTACAAATATGAAAAATTACAAAATTTCGTTAAAAGATTTCAGTGACCATCTTGTAAAAAACTATCAATTTTTTAATTTAAATAGTTTCACACCTTTTGGTTTAGAAAACATCCGCCTAAAATTTCCCTTCTCATGAACATAAAAAAAAAAAAAAAACAAACTTCTTAAGATGAATAGAGAACTCCCTAATTTTCTTGCACAAAACCACATTAGTATATCTATCCTTGTTTTTTAAGTTTATTCCCAATTAAGAATATACCAAAAGTTATTATTTCCCCCTAAAATTATAGTCAGCATAATAATCTGGCACGGGCCTTCACAACTGGGCCGATACCTCTAAAAGCCCATTAAATGCAATTCCCAAACCCTAGCTCCAACCCAGGGTTTTATTTCATCTGCCTCTTCTTCAACGGATTCATCTCAGAACCCTAATCGATGTTACTCTTTGTTGTTCTTTTCCGTTCTATTTTCAGGCGACACAGAATTAGAAATCGGCGGGAAATCTTAAGCTATCTGTATTGATAGTATGTTTGAACGAGCTTTTATAAAATTCATTGGTTCTCATTCTATTATGAGAAAAGTTCTTGTTTAATTTTCTGTTTTTGTGGCGTGCATTTGCAATTTGGTCTCATACTATGGTGGATTTTATGTGTTCAGGCGCCAAAGAAGGATAAAGCTCCTCCACCGTCCTCGAAGCCTGCTAAATCCGGCGGAGGGAAATAGAAGAAGAAGGTCGGATTATTGGAACTTTTTTTTTTCGACTTTATTTTAATTCGTGGCTACATTATTGTAGTTGAACTTTGCTATTCCTTTTTTGGGTTTATAGTATTACGACGGTTTTAATTGTCTTCCGGAACTGTTATGTAGTGGATTATTGGTTAAGTTCATCTATGATTCTATGATTTGTTGTGGGAAAATGGTGGGTTTCTGATACTTGTACTAAACGCTAAAAAAGTTGTTTTCTATAAATTTTATGAGGAAAATTGAATTACCAGGATAAGATTGTCGTCACCATGAACTTCTAATTTACCATTTGATAACCATTTAGTTTTTTGTTTTTGAATTTTGAAATTTAAGCTACATATGGTTTCATTTTCCTTTAAAGAATTATGTGAATTCTAACCAAATTTTATAAACAAAAACAAGTATTTGAAAGCTATTTTCCCGAGGGTTTATAACCATTTGGCTTTTTGTTTTTTATTTTTTAAATTTAAGCTTGTTTTCACACGAATTCTACAAAAGACTTCATCTTCTCTCAAGGAAGTATTTGAATCTTAAACCAAATTCCAAAAACCAAAACAAGAATTTGGAAGCTACTTTCTTTTTTCCAAATTTTGGTTTTGTTTTTAAAAATATAGAAAAAATGTAGACTTCAAAGAATAGAAAACCATAGGTTGAATAATTGTTGTAGGTTTAAATTTCAAAAACTAGAAAACAAAAAACAAAAAACAAAATGGTTATCAAATTAGGTTTTTAAAAACATTAATAAAAGGTAGATATCAAGAAATGAATATATATTAGTTGTAGGCTTAAATATCAAATACTAAAAATAGAAAAGGTTGTTAAATGGGGCTTATTAATTGTGATTTCAGGAGAGAGTATCTTGTGTTATTTATATTTCAGTCCTGTAAACTGTAAATTTTGATTCCAGTTTCTAAGATCATGCAGTTTTCTCATATATAATTCTGTTTTCCATTTTTCATATAACAGAAGTGGAGCAAGGGAAAGCAAAAGGAAAAGGTCAACAACCAGGTTTTGTTTGATCAAGCAACTTATGACAAGCTTCTCCAGTATAATTTGTGATGCATGTTCCCGATATGAACAAAATAAATGCTCAAACATTTTCATTTTTTACTATGTTTAAAGTGTTCATTCGACCCATTTAATCTATCTGTCTTCTTTTGTCATGGGGTAGGGAAGTTTCAAGTTCCAGTATAATTGATTGTAACACTTGCCTTTCCCCCTCTCCCTCTCTGTGTATGTAATATGGTTTCTTTCTTAGTTTCGGATAATCAACTTATGTCCAGGTTAGGCATTTTAATGAACGGGGGAGCTTGCCAATTACTATGCATAAACATTAGATTAATAGATTCCAACTCGACATGGATTATCATGATCTATGCTAAGATCTCAAATATCTAGTGATTTATGGTTTCAGGGCAGCCTTGTTGGTAGAGGCTTGGGGTCTCCAAAGTATGCTTATATTTGAAATCTAAGAGTGAGCTTAATTGTAAAATTCATTGTTATCTCTCGAGTCCGAGCCTTGGGGTCCGATATGAAGTGGGGCTAAGCTTTGATTCCCAATGATCTATGAGACTAATTAAACTCTGGTAGTGCTGCGAAACTGTCAATGTCAATTTTATTCTATAAACGCATAGCCGCCCAAGGTTTTTTTTCTTTCATATTTTGGTCTATGAGAATAAAGTTGAGCATTAGTTTCAAGGTAGTCTTTATTTTGTTATGTTGTTATGCAACCTTTTGGTTGCAGTCAACCACTATTCGACATCAACGAGTTCTAGCTAGTAAATGTAGGTTTTATAAGATTCAAATGGTCGGTTGAGCATGTCATGGCTAATGTCATAATAGATCCGAACACTTGCATCGGATCGACATAACTTGTTATTTGACAAATGTTTGTCTGCCATTTAAATTTTCAGATCAATGGATCTCTAGCAAGAAGAGCAATCAAGGATCTGATGGCCAAAGGTCTCATTAGAATGGTCTCTGCACATGCCAGCCAGGAGATCTACACAAGGGCCACCAATACCTAATTTCCTTTCATATGTTTAGAGTTGTCATGATTTAGCCTCCTTTACCCCCACTTTTTACTTGTTGGTTCTTCACATGGATGATACAATTTTGCAATTTTTGTTGTTGAAATTTTCCATTTTGGAGAGGGATTGACTGATGTTATCCTTTATGTTAATTACTATTTTTATATTAAGTTCCCTAACATTTGAAACTTTATTGATACTAGTTATATTTAAGGTGCATATCGAATTATATGCGAAAAAATGGTAAAATATTTTGAGCTTTGTATTTCATGGTTGTTAGTAATGGTAGGTTTTTTTAATCCTCATCCAACTCTTGACATTGTGTGATTTTTTAGGTTGCTCGGTAGTGGAAAATTAAATTAAAGTTTCATTATGCATTGTTTTAAACCTTTCTTTTTCATATTTTAATATGAGGAATACTTAACCTCCTTATAAATAAGGAGATAGACTCTCCTTAAGACACATGTGGCATCTCTTTGTACCACAAAAAAATTGTTTCAACAATATTAAAAAAAAGAGAAAAAAAAGTGTCATATATCCCTTGAGGAGGGTTTGCGTTCTTATTCATAAAGATGCAAGTATTCTTCTTTTAATATAGTGTAAACATTATTATCCAATCCTGATATGGATTTGTTATGTAAGCTATGGTTGTGTTTCTTTTTGGTAGAAAAAGAGTTGGTATGTGTTGGAGTATCAATTTCTTGTTTGGATTTGGGAGGAAACAATCATCTTGAATTACTCATTAAACTTCACAACTCATCATTACTTACAACTACTCAATCTCTATTAACACCAATTTTTAATACTACTAATAATTTTCAAAAGAGAAGTTAATAACTTCAATTAACTTACCATAAACCCTTCCCTTACCATAAACCTTTCTATTCCTCTCTTTTCTACCAAATTCAAAATACTCTGTGATTTGATGTTGAACATTTTTAAAGAACCATTTCTTGACCAAAAATATATATTTTTCCATTTGAAATTTTATATACCATTATTTTCTTTTTAATATGTTTCTCTTATTTGTAATTAAACATATAGTGAGCAAGAAAAATGGGGCTTTATTTTACTTTTATTCAGAGAAAAATACTTTTTTAGTCCTAAATTTAGGATCTAGTTTCAATTTTGTCCATGTATTTCAAAATCAAACTTTTATCATATTAGATATAACAAAACTATTAATTACATAAGATAATGTCGACTAAAATGATGATTAGATTAATTTAAATTGCAATATATTAATGAATTGATTATTTTATTTGTTACATGAATTTCATTTTTTTAAATAAATAAGTATAAAAGTGAACTAAAAACATGTTTTAAAACTAAAAGTAAACATTATTAAAATGTGCTAGATAAAAAACTTCAATATTGAAACATATGACCAAATTGAGATTAGATCACAGACCAGAGATATTTTATTAGTAGAAATAAATAACAAAATTTTGGCCTCTTTCTCTCGTTCCCGCCAAATATAATATTGGTCTAAGATACAGCCATAAATTCCCGCCTTTTCCTAGCTAAATCCCCAACCTCTCTGCAACGTGCGCGGAAGAGTTACAGTCTCACTTGGCGTTTGAAATCTTTCTGAAGCTCCAAATTATATGTTCTTGTGACTGTCTGTTCTTTAGTTCAAGGTGCCCTTTCATTGTACGAAAGGTAAGTTGTTTGATGATTTACTCAATAATCGCGGATTTCATGATCTTTGTAGGCTTGATAGAAATGTTTCAATCTGAATTTTTCTGAGAATCGGTATGTGGTTTACCTGCTTGATCGTAATCGTTTTGGTCTAGAGTATTTTAATTTAATTGATTTCTGATATGTTGTAAGTTTTATATAAATGTTTCATTCAGTAGTTATGTGAATCTGAATGTATTTTACTTGCTCGATCGTTATCTACTTCCGTCTGGAGAATTTTAATTTTAATTGATTCCGTTCTCGTTGTATGTTCGATAATAATATCTCATTTGGCATTTCTGTGAATCGGATGAGTAATTTACTTCCTTGGGTGCAACATTATAATTGATTTCTAATGCGATGGATTCAAGAGGGCCTTCGGGTGAGTAAGGTGATAGGTTGAATCCATGATGGCTAACTACTTAAGAATTTATTTCCTTCGGATTTTCTTAACATCCGAACGTTGTAAGGATAGATAGCTTGTCTCTTAATCCAGACAATCATGGATATCAAAAAATAAATAAATTATAATTGATTTCTCGTCTCCTTTGAATTTGTTCTGGTCGTCATATGAGCCATGAAAATGGAAATTTGATTGCCGATTAGTCATTCCTTATTTATGTATTTTAACTGTAATTACTTAATTTAATTCAATTTTGAGAATAGATTCAGTTTTTGCACTTATCACCTCTTGGTTTCATGAACTTCTGCTTTAGATTGCTATTTTTTTCCCTTCACATCTTGAGAGTTGAACATGTTAAAGTATTTCACATTGAAAAGGTGGGAAGACTTGCTAGCTTTTGAGATGTATGTCCATACTATCTAATAGAACAAAGTTAGCAAGTGGTCATGAATCAGCGGATAGCAAATTAAATTCAGTTATGCTTATGCTAAATGTTTTAGCTGTTCTAGTTGTAGGTGCCTGAGATATATAGTGGGGCGAACCTTTGATTTCCGGTTATCCAAATAGCTTCGGCTGTTTTACTGATATTTTACCGTTGAGACTAGAGATTGGAATTTATTCATTTTCACTATGCAAAATAGACATAACGATTTGCTTTGTTTACTTTCATTGTATGTAAAAGTCATGCCATCTAAAATTTATCCAATTTGTAAGTGTGTAAACACAAGATTTTTTTTGTTTTCATATTTCCACAATCAATTTAAACTGTTTTGAACATTACACTGGTGTTCTGGTCATAAATATTTGTCCTATCATCCCCAATGGGTGGTGCGGTGGTCGAAGGCTTGGGGTTTGAAGGTGTGCTCCCTTGGTCCCAAGTTCAAGACTCACTTGTGACATTAATTCGTAAACACCTTCTGTATTTTCATTTTTTTCAATGTTTCTTAGTGTTTGACCTATGGACAGGCATAGTTACCTCAGGTATAGTGGAGCAAAGCTCCGATTTCCTAGTTTACAAAAAAAATAAAAATAAAAAATCTGTCCTGATGATCAATTTTTCAGGTTATGGATACTTCGAACCCTGCAGTTTTTGTCAATGGTGAGTTATTGAGCATGCATATTGGAAGAAAAATTCGAGCAGTTGTTCAAATTGTCCAAAGCGATGGCGGGTTGGCTACAGGAAGATCTACGGATGGACAAGATTTGACAGTTCAGGGCTTGTCGTCTGTGCCTCTCATGAGCTTTGTGGAGGTGGTTGGCATTGCTGAGGGCAACAAGATCATCAATGTTGAACATTGGACTGACTTTGGAAACACATTTGGTAATAACCATAACCAATTCATTCATTTTCATGATGACACTGATAGTATTCCACTGTTGCATACATGTTGTTTGCTTCATATGACATTAAATGAATTGTGTAGTATGTTTTTTCTGTGTTTAGTCGTTAAGAAAACGCTTAAAAACTTAATTTCTAAGTAGATGGCCTATATAGACTTATGGTTCTCCACTATACCAATTCATGATTGTTGAATTGTTTAGATCTTTTTTTATAAAGTTGATTTGATTTTTTATTTTTGAAAATAAAGTTTACCAACAAACCTAATAGTCGGCATTGAGAATCTAAGAGGTTATGTGTTTAGTCTAAATTTTTATAAATTTTTGTTGACATCCAAATGTTGTAAGGTGAGGTGTTTTGTGTAAATAGTTGAGGTATCCGTAAGTTGATCTCAACACTCCTATATATATATATTTTTTAAATTGCCAGCACGACTTTCATTGATGTGTTTCTTTATTTTCTACTTTTTAACAACATTTTAAAACCAATATTTTAAAACGGGGTGTTTGAGGATTTAAAATAAATATTTACTAACTACTTAAAAAACTACATATAGACTAGTTTTTGTTACTAGTCAAAATAACTCATTATTTTTACTATTGAAAATAATTCATCATTTTTAATTACTCATTTCTAATCATTTGTTTATAACTAGTCAAAAGAACTCCTCAATACTACTACTCATTTTTAATCATTCATTTCTAACTTTTTAAAACAACTCATTTTTAACCACTCATTTCTAATCTTTCTTTTTTTAACTACTTAAAATAACTATTCATTTTATATTTACATCCAAACAAGTAGTTGTCTGTAACTCCTATAAAAAAAATTACATTTAAATGAATTTTTAGTTACACTTCTTAATTTTTAACTATTCAAAATAACTTTTAAAGCTAACTCCTCATTCAAACATCTCCTAAAAATACTTAAAAAAACTTGTTTCTGTTTTTAAACTCTTGGTAAGAATTTAAATGTGTTTTAGGGAAAGCTTGAAAACGTACCAAAGCATTTGTCAGTAGAAAAGGCAAATTTCTGAGAACAAATAACTTAAAACCAAAACAAGCCTTTAATATTTTGGTTGTTAAACCAAAACTCTGTTGGTTGAAGTTAATTTTACCTCTTTTTCAGATACTCAATCTTACAATCAGCTGTGCCAACTTGCAAATGGGGAATTCAAAAGTCTATTTCTCTAAGGAGCTGTAGCAACGCAAGGAAAAGAGGTACAGATATTAATTTGTTCTGTGATTTTGGATCGTTTATGCTTTTGTATTAGTAACTTATGTGGCGTGTCAAACTGCTGTGAATCTATTTAAAGCAACCATGATGTTTGGTTTGGTTATTTTGTGAGCCACAATATGCACATTATGTTTATTTTGATGTACTAAGGTGGGAATGACAAGTTCTATTACTTAACTGACTTCGTGTACTAAAGAAGTCAAAGTTAGAGATTTGATTTCCTCCTACTCTATGGCTATGAAGTATGGATACCGACACGGAACACGGATACAAACACGACACGACACGACGAAATGTCATTTTCTATAAAACTAGGATACAAATACGTAGAAGATACATTAAATTTATTTTCAAGTAAATATGTAGATTTAGCATAAAATACTAAATGTACTCTTCTAAAAAGTATATAATATCAATTTAATTACAATGGATGTTGGTTAGGCATGCCATTTGGGAGGTGGCGGCAAACTATTTTTTAAGATGAAGACAAACTTTTTTTTTCTGAAGAAGAGGAAATGTGGTTGGTTTTTTTGTGATAAATGAAACAAATGACTTTTTTTGTTTTTTGTTTTACCTTTTCCTTTGCCTTTTTATTATTTAGTTAACTATATCGTTAATTATTTTAGGTTTGAGTTTTTAACATTTGAGCTAAAAAAATCATACATGTTTACAAGATGTGTTCGAGGTGTGTTCAAGATGTGTCCAATTATTTTTAAAAAATAATAAATAAAGACACATAAAATAGCGTGTCGGACACGTGTCCAAGAAATGTCCAAAAGAATGCGTGTCCAATACGTGTCCGACATGAATTCTTTTCCTATTTTGAAGTGTCCGTGCTTCATAGCTCTACCGTCTACATATTGTAAAATTAAAAAGGTTTACTATGGTTAGTTCTATAAATTGACTTACATTTGGAATGCGTTTCTAGATTAAGATAGGTAAACGTTTAGACTATCTTCTGAAATGAGAAGGCTTATTACAGTGTTACGGATGATTTTTGGTTAACAATTACTGGTTATTTAGTAGAAAGTTTGTTAGTGTAGTCTATTTTTTTTTTTTTAGTTAACAATTTTGTAGGGAGAGATTTAAACGTATAATGCTCATGTGAGTATTTTTACCAATATTTTTTAACATTAATGACATGTATTATGAGAATAATTAAAGTGTGTCTAAACTAACTTAAACACTTAGAGATTTAAAGTAAGATAAATATAATGCTCATATTAGCAATGGTAGGGCAAATTTCATTTATTTTTTCTGCAAAGTATTTGAATTCAAACTTTATATTTGATTGTACTTATAAAACACAAAGGAGATTTTTCATGAATAAAAAAAATATATCAATATCAAAAGTTTAGAAAAAAGATCTCAACATGGTAAAAAAGAGATTCAATTAAAAGTACATAAATTCGATAGTTTTAATCTAGTGAAACTCAATGAATCAAACCGATTGAAATGAAATTAGAATATTTTTTTATGTATGAATATTTTTATAAAGTAATTAAAATTAAATTATGAATGTCACAAAAAAATTCCTATAAAAAAAAACAATATATTCATGTCCATTGTAGAGCAAACATAAAAAATAGAAGTGCAAAAAAAATTTGATTGGTTCCATTAATATTTTTGTATCGTGGTTTGATTTCATTATTTATCTAATATCATTCAATAAATTTTCAACAATAATTTAGTTGAAAGTTCGAATTCATGTAACCTCAAAAAAAAAGTTTGAATTCATGTTATTTTTGTGATCCAACTCTTGATCCAATTCAATTCATGAAAATTTCATGATTTTAAACTCAACCCAACCTATTTATGTATTTAACCCAACCTAATCTGTTAAATTGGATTGTTTTGGTTCGGGTTTCTCAAAATTGTCAGGTTATTTGTGCACTCTAATTAAATCTACCTCAATTTTGTGTTATATAGTAAATATTTCTTAAGAAATTGTTATTTGTGGATTTTTTTTTTCTTTTTTCATTAAAATTCCCATAAATAAAACTGGCTAGAGAAATCGACAGTCAGCCAGAGGATCGGGAGAAATGGCAGCTTCGTCATCTTCTTTTTTGGCTGCAGCTTCTCAGAAGGTCGGAGCAGCCGCTCGCCGCCAAAGTCTTACCATAACGGAGGCCGCCGCCGCAAGAATTCGACAACTTCTTCAACAGCGCCAACGTCCCTTTCTCCGCCTTGGCGTCAAGGCGCGCGGCTGTAATGGATTATCCTATACTCTCAACTACGCAGGTTCCTAATACCTTATGATTTTTAACTTTTTTTTCTTGATTGTATTCGATTTCCTTTTTAAGGATGTGATTAATTTGTCGATTATCTATGAATCTGATGTTGATGCTTGGTGGACGTGGTACCAAATATATGTCTATAGGTTTTGATGTGTTTGAACAATTTAATCTAATAGTTAGCTTGAGTTATTTTGAAACGAGAGATTCTTAGTCTTCAATCGATTCTTGATTTTTAAGTTGTTTCCAGCTCCAATTACCATGAATTTCGATTTTTGAGACCGAGAATTTTTTAAGATGATTAGATGTAGGAAAATTAGAAGGTTAAGATTATGTAATTGTGATTGCCCGGAATTGAGCCTGGTTGTGGTAGATGAGCTGTTGAGTTATTGTTAACCTTAACAATCGATAAATCTCATAGAAAAAACTGACATTCTTAGGCCGGTAGATTAGAGATGATTTTACATGCAGGGATCTCTGTGTGAGGAGGACTAATTTAACTAATGGCTCAGTCCATAAAATGTTTATGGTTCTTATAGTTGAGGATTCTACCTTGGAAAGCTTAGCATTTATATGATGGATGAACTACTCTATTACCAATTAGTTTTGAAATGAAAAGTCATCACAGCCAAATTTAAACAGGTATTTGATTCAAATTGACATCAAATTCAAGATTGGTTTAGCCCAAAGAGGCATCATCTCGAAAAGGCATGTTGAAGATCCCACATTGAAAAAGTAAGGAGATTTTTTAACATTTATATGATCAGTGTTTTAAAAGGCTCATTCAGGCACATGCCTAAGCTCAAGGTGTAGGTGTAGCGTGGTAAAAAGGAACTAACCTTAGTGTGTCTTAGGCATTAAGACAATTGTGACCAGTGTTTTAAATATCGAAAGAGGCGTACGCCTCGAGGCGGAACTAAAATGCCTCAAGGCTTACGCCTTGAGAGTGAGAAATGAGGCTTATGCCTCTTAGAACAAAGGCGTACGCCTTGGAGCTACCGCCTCAGAGGCTTAAAGGCGGACGCCTTGATTTTTCACTTT